>CM051497.1:25045385-25121617 GCA_028031935.1 Paedocypris micromegethes | reverse complement strand
AAAAAAAAAAAAAAAAAAAAACAATTTGGCAAAAATAATTGCACCTTTTGAAAAATGAATACAAATGATTTATTTATAATATATTATTTGTAAATATACTCTTATACAATTAAAATATAATACATTTGTTTTTAATTTGTTACGTAAATATAATAAAGCCGGTAAAAAGGGTTTTGTAAACTGAAACTAGTTAACTACAAATGAAACTCAACAATTGAATTTCAGTTCAGAAGATTCTTTTTAATTAAGTTTTTAAAAAGAAGCCCCTGCATATGTATATATATTTTTTAATATTTTATTTCCGTATTTTCATTATATTTCCACTCCTGAGCTCAAAGGTTCCAATGGTGACTCAAATCAAGTTTGGACATTTAATCAAACCATTTGTAATATAAATTTGGGCAGAGTGGCACATTAGTATCTTTTATTTGCGCTATTTCAGCGCTCGGCTCAATTTCCTGAACAGATTACATCCATTACTGAACAAATACACTATGACTAAACGCTATTTGCCAGCTAATTAACCTCGATTCCAAACGTTCAGAAGACATCGCTCAGCACTCCAGCGTTGCAACCTAAGCTAGAAACCTGCTTCAGTGGCCGAATCACACGCACTTCCATCACTGATGTGCTGTAGATCATTCTGGTCTCGTGACCGTGCCGACCTTTCACAGGGGCTTCTGGGAAACCGTTCACCCCTTTTTCTGTCTGGAAAGAAGAATTAGTTGATCGCTTTGTGCTGTTGATGCTAGCCACGAGTATGAAGTGCAGTGATGTAAAGTACTTGTGTAAATCGACATTGTTACTGAGTATTTTGGTTGCTTTGTACTTGCAATGAGTATCAAAAATATAAGCAACTTTCTACTTGACTACTTTTTGATTGAGTACGTATATGTACTCGTTATTCCAGTGTTGTGCAAGTTACTTCGAAATTGTAATATGTTACATATTACTTATTACTGTTTGTAAAAAGTAATAAGTTACATTACAATATTACTGTCTCAGAAATGTAATATATTACATTACTTTTGTATTACTTTTAAGTTACTTTCACCAAAATAACTACAGAAGTAGAAATTAACGTCCTAAAATAACAAAATGTACCTTTTACTTGTACAGTAATTTATGTTACAACCAGTGGAAGACATAGAGTTATGTAGCGTAATGACTGTGGCCTCTCCAAGCTACAAATAACAATATACATAATCTATAATTGTAGGGTGACCATATATTTTGATTTCCAAAAAAAGAGGACAATCAGCGCGGCCTCGAGACAAATTCAGACAGGCTTCTCGGAGGCTGATGAACATGCTTTAATGTGCTTCAATGTTGCTAAACTATAATTCTATATAGTAAAGTATAACTATAACTATAAAGTTAAAATAATCACTTAACTTAAAAAAAAATCAGTAAAAACCTAAATAGGTAACTATTTTAGTCAGACTTTTTTGAATAATGAAAAATGTTTTTAAAAATGTGATTGTTTTTAAAAAATAATAATAATACAAGAAAAAAGTCGGCCCATTGTTTCAAAACGATACGCGCAATTTCATTCTCAAATATTACTTTCTCATATAATTTAAAGCACGGGTTGTGAACCTACGTATATTAGCCCACATCCGTGTATTAGTCGTTTGAAGAAGAGGGAAAACCGGACATTATCGTGAATTTATAAAATCCGCCCGGATGTCTGGGGAAAAGACGCTTGTCAACACTAATAATTAACTTAATAAGTGTTAAAAGTATGGTAGACAAAGCGATTTTCCTCCAAATCAGTGAATAACTTGGGTATATCTGATACCAGACACAACAGGAGTATGTAAACAGTGCGTTTTATTCATTTTGAATGACTCACCACACAATACTGTCCTGCTTTCTGGTCAGAACAGTGTTTTCTTTCTCTTCAGGTCGAGCGATCTAATGGCAGTTCGAGGTGTTTTTTTAAATAGCTGTTTTTTGATGCCGACAATTCAGCGGTTGCATTTCACCATGTTCTTGTTTTTTACAAAACTGAAACAATGCGCATAAGACCATCTCGCGAATGTACCTTCGGCTGTTGTTTATTAAATGTTCAAATGTGCCGCGAGTGCGCGACTGCTGGCCCGTGAACACAGCCGCTAATCAGAGCCACAGCGTCAGCCGCTAGCTCAGAGCACAGCCAATCGCTGCACACCTCAGCTCGAGCACAGCCAATCCTGCACACCTCGAGCGTTACAAAATACAACGCTCCACCAGCGAAAGGCGGAACGAATGTCTTGCGTGTCTATTTGCGAACAGGAAATATTAAATGTTTGATTTACTGTCTTGAAAGTGAAAGATTTGATGTAACGCAACCGTTACTTGCATGTAACAAGTAGTATATTACTGAAAATACTAAAAGTAATAAGTTACACTACCGCGTTACAGCAAAAAATAATATATTAGTGTAATATGTTACTTTTGTAACGCGTTACTCCCAACACTGGTTACTTCACTACATTTGAATGGACACTTACTGTTACTTGTTACATTGTGATTGTTTTTTCCAAGTCGGCATTCTTTTTTACCACGGTTAATTTCTTGGGCGAGAGGCGATATTGCCACCTGCAGTGTGCTGAAGGTATTGGATGCTATTTATGAATTAATTCTTGCATTTTTCTGCACATTTGAGTGTGAATGACTTTTTGTTTGTTCTTTAAAATCTATTTTATTCTGCCATTTTGGAAAAGTTGAGGTGTTAAATTATATTAGGGAATAAAACCTCCTAAATAAACGGTCTCTTGTTTTTCACATTTCTTGTTGTTTTTTAAGCCCAAATTCAGTAAAATACTCAGGTTCTTTTAAAAAATGATTCTTTACGACTTTTACTCAAGACTTTGGTGACTTGTTACTTGTAATAGAGTAATTTACAGTAAAGTACTTTTACTCAAGTACAGTTTTCAGCTACTCTTTACACCTCTGATGAAATGAGGATTGTTCTGATTTGCCGTGAAGCAAAGGTCAGTCGTACCCCTCAGTCTCTTTCACTTGGCCATTTCCTTTTCTCCCCCACTTTTGATTTCCCCCGTTTTCTATGAGCTTGATGTTATGTCTGGCAGAAGACCGCATAAATTCATTTTCCACCATCACAAGCTCGCTGAGTGCTTATGCAGGAGTTAATGAGCCATTCATTCACTGCTGTCTCCAGCAGGCCACAACCATCTCCGGCAAATTACACTTTCGTTCTGCTCCTAGGCGACGTTTGAAAAAACTCAGACCGATGTGTCTTTGGACCTCAGCTGATGTTTTTAAAAACCAGGGTGGCGGTAAAAAACAAGTTTGTGCCTTTTTTTGGCTGCGTGATGCAACATAAGAGCAATTATAATGATAGCATGGTTTTAATTCTGTTTTTTACAATTTATTTTTTATTTTTTATTTATTTATGATTTACTACCGGCCCTGTGGATTTGTAGAGCTGGTGTTCACAACACCAAGGTTGTAGGTTAGAAACCATGTTGATACCGTGTTTTACACTCAATGTATGTTGGTTTGAAATAAAAAACATTTTGTTGTAAACTCACTTTTTTTTTATACTGTAATAACGTTTTAAAGACAAGTAAAACGTGGTGTTTTGTGAGTGTGTGTGTACTTATTGAATATAAAATATACATATAAATATATAAGGATGCAACAATTTCTTAGGATCACGAGGATTTATCCTGTGACATAACTTGGACATCAAACCTTTTATTAAAATATAAATAAAAATGTATTTAATCATCGATTCGTACATATTTCTTTAAATATGGCCTTCATACTGTTCAAATCTTCTTTGTTGCTTATATCTGGAGATAAAGTAGATGGTTCTGCACGATTCATTGTGAAGGTGTGAACTGTGAAATGATAAACGGCTTTTTGGAAAAAACAAGGTTGAAAAAACAAGATTTTTCTTTGTGAATTACGTTTTATTAGAACCTGAAGCTCTTTAAAACACTTGTAAAAAAGCCATGTGGAAATGTAGATGAATGCTTCGTGAAATATCTGATTTCTATAGATCAGTCTTATGTTGGGTTAATGGTTTATTAGTGGAAACCGTTAGACATTCATTGGGTGTAAGTGAATAATTCCTTAAAGCCATTGAAATGTATTATGGGAAAGTAGATAAATCTCGTTTAAAGGAGACGGTTTTACTGGAGAGCAATAAGCCCACACAGACACCTCCGCTCATAAAGTTTCTCAGACGCAGAGCCGGAAAATTCCTTCCGACAGACTTCTGTGTTTCCTCGCTTTTCTGCGCAGCATTAGAAAGAATCTCCTTTAATAGCTGCCAGTCAATGTCAGTTCTGTCTGTGCTGAGATGATTGATCCTCTTCTAGTCTCTCTCTCTCTCTCTCTCTCTCTCTCTCTCTTTCTCCCCCTCTTCCTCCCTCTCTGTCAATCTTAACCCTCCCATTGACACTAACTTTTCCTCTTCCGCTGACTCTTTTATTGTTTCTCTCTCTCTCCCTCTCTCTTTCTCTTTCTATATTTTCTCTTTATGTGTCTTTTTCTGACTCCCCATCTCCAACTCTGTGCCACTCTTTCTCTCACTCACTATATTATCTCTTTGTCTATCGTTCTTTCTCTCTCTCTTTGTTTCTACCTCTCTTTTCATGACTCTACATCTCTAACTCTGTCCCCCTCTTACTCTCACTTTTTTCTTTTGTTTTATATCTTTATTCTTTCTTTGTTTCTAACTCTTTTTCTGACTCTAAATTATTTCCCTCTCTTTTGTTCCTTTCTTTCTCTCTTCACAATTTCTTTCTCTCTCTATTGCTTCTGTCAGTCTCTCAGTCTCTCTCCCCCAATCTTCTTTTGCATCCCTTCCTTTGAATCCATCTGTTTATTTTGTACCCACTGTTCCTTCTGTGGTCATACAGTATGCTGCTCGATTAGCATTTTTGATGGTTCAGCTTCCTTAAGTCAATCCAGAATCAACAAAAGGCTTTTCTTTCTGAGACGTTGTCCTCCAGTCGCAGGAAGAACAAAACCTTGTCATGGCAGAAAACAGATTCTAAATCTTTTCCCAGATATTCGAAAGAACTGTCTCTGTATGATTCACCAACAACATGCGTATAATTTGCTCCATACGTCACGCTGTGAACATCCTTTTCTGTTCCAACTGTGCCGTCTCTTCATTACTGAAGCTGGCATCAGGGCAAAGATTGTTTATGACTTAATGCATTTATATATGAAGAGTCATGGCGGGGATTCAGACTTTGTGTTGTCTGGAAATGGACTGTGTCTGGAGTTGCTGGAGAAATGTTATGACATTTTACAGTCTTTGCACTTGAGTCGGTTTTTGCTTTGCATGTGTTTACTTCATCAAGATGGAATGACCTTTAGAGTGAGGTGATGTTTGTCAAAATGGCCACTAGGGACCGTATTGAGATTGTGCTGTTGCTTAATGTGAATTTAACCATCCAGTGAAGTTATGTTCTGATTTTAAGTCTTTAAGCCGACCATGACAATACCGCATTAAAGTGACGTGCCAACATGGATGCAGATATGAAGTCGCCGGGGTTACTTTAGTGAAAGTGTAATTTTAAGAAACCTCTCATATAGACATGGCATTGTCAAGACCAAATATATTTGCCTCTTGTAGAATGTTGAGTTCTTAAGTCTCAACTATCGCTTAAACACAAATCTACACTTAACTAATAAACAATTAGAGGTTCACCTAGGTGAATATGGAAATATGAAATGAGCTCGGTTCTATAAAGCGGAGCTAAACCATATAGGGTTACATTTAATGTGATTGGTATATTTGTAATAGAGTGCGATATTTTACAGCTAATAAGTGTAGTTGGCCAGACTGAATTAATCCAGTCTAGATTACCTGTGAGTAATCTAGAAGTCCCATTCTGAACTATCAGTTTATTATCTATTAGTCTACGGAAAGCGCCCAGAAGATCATTACAATAATCTAATCTTGAGGTCATAAAAGCATGTATGAGCCTTTCTACATCCGGCACCGACTGCTTGTGACGCAGCTTAGATATGTTTCTGAGGTGGAAATCTTCTACAAACAATCTTGACGTGGATTTCAAAAGAAAGTTATCTAAACCAACCATGACACGTACATGTCTGACTTTTATTGTTCATGTTAGAACCAATATAACAATGAAAGCTGTGGCCGTGCTTACAGTTTGTCTACTTGAGAAAGCATCAAATGGAAGAATGGGATTGGTCCGAGCACTGAACCTTGTAGAACTCCATATTTGACATCAGGGTGACAAGACTCCATTAACACAGCCAAAGTGGAAGCGGTCAGACAGAGACGACCTAAACCATTTTAAACACTTGCTCAGAAAATCCAACATAGTTGTCTGTCTTCTGTGTGGAGTGTTATGTTCTCCTCAATAGCACGAGGAAAACTGAACTGTCAGACATCTTGGCAGCATCTTCATCCTTTCCTTCTATTTTAATTTGGTCTTATGATGCTTCGTGAGTTTCTCTGCAATTCAAGCAACAATAGAAGCTCTTTGGTCCACATAAACTGATTTTGGCCCAATAATGCAAATAATATTCAGTCCGAATGAGTGACTGCTGCTATTAACCGGAATCGACTGAATGCTAAATAATATATATTATCTATTATATACACACACACCAGTAGACTGAGCTTAATTGACTGTTTGCCGTCAACCAATTTAAAGTTGTCATGAGAAATCAATGCAGTTGTTTTGAAGTCAATTTCTATTCAATATAGCAGCAGTATTTTGTCAAATGACGGTAATCTGTGTCAGATTTGACCAAGGAAGATTGGATTTGCGCTACTGATCAATCGACTATTGACCGGCCATTGCATGTGCTGCTTTTCTGCAGGAATTTTAAACCTCTGGATTGAAAGAAGAACGTTTTCTTTTTTTTTTTTACTTTCTTTTTCTCTCTTTCCTGTTTTCCCTGTTAATCCCCTTGGCTTCACAGTATGACTTAACTTGCGGTCGATGTTACTTCATTAAGGGGGCACGTCCCAGTGAGAGCGGACCCTCATTACCACAGCTTTGTTTGCAGCGGTCAGCAGTGCTAAATCTTTTGCTAACTTTTGTGGAATTACACTGGAACCTAAGGGCTAAAAGAAGCTGGATGAAGCTAATTTACTGAAAAGAAATTCTTCACAGCTGTAAATGTAATTGAAATAAAATATTTTCTGAATTTTTTTATTTCTACAGAAAATATACCTACTATTTTACTTTCAATTTGTTGAATTTAACACATCCTGCCACTTCTCATCAGCCAGGTTTTGTGGTCATGTGCTTTATCAGTTTCACCTGTGATCTAGTTTGTAATTGGATTTCAGTCGTTACCTGTTTTGTAGTTGTTTTGTCATCTGTTGTCTTCCGATGTGTGTTTTTGGAAGTTGTCCATTGATTTTCTTCATTAAATTTGTGTTTTTGCATCAATTTGCATCAGTCTAATCAGGCTAAAGAAAGCACTTCCATTTGATTTAAATGTAAAATTATTATATTACAATAAAAAAAAAGAATCGCATAAAACGGTAAAACTGTAAGGAAGAAATACAAAAGCATAAGTTAACACTATACTTTCTGAGTGAAGTGTACTTTGTTATTTCTATTTTTCTTTCTTTTTTCTTTCTTTCTTTCTTCACATATACATTTCTTCTTATACGGAAACATTTCCTCACAGTTCTGCCACTTATTCTGTCACACTAAATGCAAGGAACTGTAGATATTGTAGCCATACGCAATTATTAGTGCTGTCAAACAATTCATTAACTAATAATAAACTAATTATTCGCACTTCCCCAACAAAATTTATTGCGATTAATCACAATTGAAAGACTGAAGCTCTTATATACCAAAGTGTAAAATGTAATATAATGTCAACTCACCACTAAATAAACACTTGTTTAAAGACTCGTATATAATTTAATAGACTTTTTGTTTGTCCTGGCTGGATTGTGATCAACGTGCCCGACAATCTTCAGCTTCGACATTTCTCAACATTTAAAATTAATCACATGCGTTAACGCGTTAATTTTGACAGCACTAGTAACTATTAAAAAAAGTCTGTATTACCTGTGTGTATTTCACTCGTCATGTGATCTTACTTATTTCAATTCTTAGTGTTAAAATAGTTCACACCACATATTTCCGCTCTGCTAGTTGCACTATGGCTGATTGTTGAAGTCGCTCGGGGATACAATCATCTGCTCAGTTGCTTCTTACTGATTTATTAAGCTGTTGAAATCTTTTACTTTACAAGCACTTGAGAGCCACAGCCCGAGTGGAGCTGCCTTGCCTCTGTTAACCTGACATCAGCAGGAACCCGGAGAGCTGCTGTGCTGCGGAAAACAAAGTCTAAATCCTTTATACCGCAGGTTTTTTTTTTACACGGCGGTGAAATATCACAATGCCATCTTGCAGGGTTATGGATGGTTTATATTATTGAAAGATTTGGATATGTTCCATAGCAATTCTCATAAAGCTGATAAGCAAACGCAGCGCTGGCCTTGAGATATGAGAGCAGCTTGTGGAGCCGTGAGCAAACAGAGCCTGTTCAACGCTTTTATGTGCCGTTTATTTGGGGCTGTCAACAGTCTGTCACTCTGACAGCCCAACGTATTACAAGACGAATAAATTCAGAGGAAGAATGGCTGGATCTGGAAGTATATTGCACAAATTGTTGGTTTTCCGCGCGTGAGTGTTTGATTTATCTAATGGCACAATTATATAAAAAAATGTTTTTTTCAGTGCCAATAACCCTTGATGTGTTCTGCAAGATTGAGCTAGAAATAAACTAAAAGCTAGAAAGTTCTGGTTTTTTTTTATCTTGCATGTTGCTTTCAGCCAGTTTCAATTAGTAGTTCAAATGCCTATAACACCCATATATTTGTAGTTTATGAATATTTAGTTTCATGTTTAACATAGAGAGGCAGACAGTGTATGTGTATATTTATATTAACATACCAGTAAAACCTCTAATAGAACACCATAGCTTTCTAATTTTCAGCTCTTCTGTCATGGTGCCGCTCTATTAGAGGTGGTGTTCTACTAACTAGTGAATGGCGGTGTAGTTTTTATCTTGTTAATCACAATGATTATTCGATAAATATACCAGACAAATAATTTACCTGACTCTTTTAACAAAAAATAAAGCCAAGCGTGTGGGCTTTGAGAATCACCGAAAGAGAGCAAATCAAGCAGCTCCAATACGTCAGATGAACTTGTTCCTTTGAAGCTTGTGTTTGCACACAGTTCTTTAACTCTTTTTAAACTTTAAAATAAAGCATATACACATTTACGTGCACCTGTTATGTTGTCAGAAGGAGCAATTGATGCGATTTGTTTTAAAAGGAGCCACATGGGTTTTAATTCCGGTTTTATGACTTGGTATTAGATGCACTTTATTAATAAACATTATTATTGCTATTTTAATCAACCCACTGGTTCAGTATGACAAGTTCCATAGGACACAGGATGTGATAAAGCAGTCTATCACTTGTGTGCATATCTATATCTATCTATCTATCTATATATATATATATATATATATATATATATATATATATATATATATATATATATATATATATATATATATATATATATATATATATATATATAATCTGTGTGTGTTGCGGTCTATTGGGTGGCGGTGTGTTTGAGGTGGTGTTCTATTTCCGTCCGTTATAGTGTCGATCTATTAGAGGTGGTGTTCTATTAGAGGTTTTATGGTTTAATCTGCATACATACTGTACATACAGTACATATATTATTCTTAATAATTTTATAAACTCAAATTCTCCTTCAAAATATTATCATCCTGAAAATGACAAAAACGTAACTGCCTTGCAGTCATTTTTTGGAAGCAATTTTAGAATATTAAGCATCATGTAGAATTCACATGCACACATCTCCTTTTGTTTTGTCATTTTTTTTTTTCATTACTTTATTATAATATTGAGTAAAATGTAGAATTATACACACACCCAAACTCTTTACACACCCACAAACATTTTGTTTTTATTACTTTACCATATTGATTTATTGCTTATTAGTTTGTTATAATATTTACTACAGCTACGTAACTATTTACAACTGTTTACGTAACTCGACCCTTATGTTTATTACTATTAATTTTCTCAGTCTGATCTCGGGATGGCAGGTCTAGAGGAGCTGTTCCTGTGTTTGCTCTCGCCTCTCATAAGGAGAGATCCCTGTCTGATTTATCACGTCTGAGGGAGACGGTGACACTTCTATCGTCTATCTTCTCGCTGTGGCTCTTGCAGGAGCGGGAACATAAACAGGAGAAGGTTGTGAACGCTTCTGTCAAACGCTCCAAGTGTTTTCCGCAGCTGCTGTCTACACAGCATCCAGCTCAGATCTCAGCATCTCTGGGGCTGCTTAGGAACATATTCATGTGAGGACCAGGAAGAAAAAGGCTTGGAGATTGAGTCTGTGGACACTTATGGGACGTGTTTATAGGTTTGAAGTAACTTTGGCTTTTTAGGCTTAGATTGATCCCCCTGATAGTTTAGATTGGGAGAGCATTTGAGACACTTGTGCTTTTATCTAGAAGCTTTTTGCTTGTCTTCCAAAGCCATTTGATGGCCCATGACCTACTGATGTCGTCTTGCAGCCCAATAAATCAAACTGTCACATATAAACTGCTTGTCCTGCCGCATTACATCACTGCGCTGATGCACTGAAGGCTCTAATAGGACCAGGATATTTGACATTTTCTGGTATAATTGCTCTATTTCTTTTTTCTTTTATTAATATTAAAATTGATAAATGAGCAATCCATGAAATACATTTCATTGATAGATAATATGTAAACATTACCTTTGAATATGATCTATTTGTTGACTATTTGTAAAGCATCTTTGGATTGTAGCTTCATACTCAAACAGTGATACATTTTGCTTTCTTATTTAATAAAAAGCATCAGTTGTGGATTTTGGAATGGTAAAGTAGAATAAAATAGTAAAGATGATATAACATTCCAACATTTCATACGCAGGCTTTCCAATTACGTATTATTTGCTGTATTTTTGTGGCTGAGCACATAAAGCACCGATTTGAAGGCTGCAGCCTGCCATTATTTCCTCGGCGTTGTGTTCCGACCGCACTGACAGCATCAGCATCAGCATCGACTGGAAAAGTTTGAGGAGAAAATGCAAAGTGCATCTCGACTTCTCCACGTTATTTCACACTAGCTTTTCTTTGAAATTATACTTAAAAAAATAAAAATACAAACAAATATCGAATGTATTCAGTATTTTAACTTGATTACAACAATATTTTGTAAAAGGTGTCATGTTTAGCTTTAGAAAGGACTGCTTATGTCTTCATTGATTATGTCCTGACAAATGTCCGAAAGTTTATTGTTGACTACAAAAGGAATTGAGCTTCTGACTTCCATCTCGAGCAGTATATGAGTTGCAAGCTTGTTTTCTTTGCAACTGCCTTTTATTTGAATATAAAACGCTATTGCTGGATATATTTTAAAAAAAAAATACGTTTAAACATGAAAGGTGAAAAATATGATGAAGGTGACAAGGTGGAACAAGGGAGGAAACCTAACCAGTAATGGGGAAATTAATCAAGTTATAAGATGGAGAGAAAAAATTTCACTTTTTGTCCATCACAATCAGACTTTTAACATTTTAAAATGTGCAACTTTAACACATTATCCACTATTCCACCTCTGCAGTATTTTACTATTCTATATTTTATTATCAATTTTATTTTATTTAATTTTAAACATTTATGACTGTTTTGTAAATGTGCATAAGTTTTGCATTTTATTTGATGAATTGACAAGAGAGTAACAAAACTCTAATTCTAAATAATAATTCTCAAAAGCATGATGAAAAATTGACGGAGATGGTTGAAATGAAGCCTAGTAACAATGACAACTGCCTGACACACACACACACACACACACACACACACACACACACACAAACACACACAAATATATTCCATCACAAATATATATTTGACGCAACTATGTACACAACTGTTGTCATAAAAAATAATTTTTGGTCACTTAATTTATTTCATATAATTTGATGGTGACTTAAAGAATCAAATACATTTTATTCACTTCATACCACAAAAGCAAAAAATATCTTGAATAATATTTATTAATAACTATTATAAAATAGGACATGGGACGCTTGAAAAGCCGATCTGCCTTTAACAAATGATTCGGCCTTGTTTCTTTCAAATGCTGCTTTAGTTTCCTTCACAGGGCGCAGCTCGGCTTGTTGTCACGCTCACTTTGTTGGGCTCCATGTTGCAGCAGCGTTTTGTTCATGTCTGACATGAACAGAAATTGTATGTCCCTAGTCATTTGTCAGAATCCTGGTTGTTTCCTCAGTTTACCTGCTAAAACAAAATAAGTGTAATTTGTGTTCAGACAGAAGAGAGTTAAAGATGAAAATCATTTAGATTAAACACCAAATCTTTCCCCGTGTCAAAAATTGTAATTGTTTCTGTTCTTTTTCATAAATACTGCATGCTTTTATTTTACAAAATAGTTTTATCCATCTGTCTATCCATATATCTATCTGTCTGTTTAATCTATCCATCCATCTAGCGTTCTCTCTCTGTCCTTTATCACTATTTATACAATTGTGTATTTTATTCCACATATTTTTATTACTTGTGTGAATTATTATTCCTTTTCTTTTTTTTTGTTTACCTTTTCATGGAAGTTAAAAATAAAAAATCCAAGTAAAAAACCCGTTTTTTTTCTTTTTTTCATTTTTATAAATCAACATTTAAAAGTGCCACGTATACTCCATAATTTTGCTTTATTTATGATGTTTTCAAGTTTGTGGACATTTTTAGCACTTCCTAAAAAGTCTCATTAGAAGTGATTTATTCTTTACAAAGTTTTGTGCAAATCTTGTGCGGACACATTTCCAGTTCAGCCAAGAGTATAATAGTGTTTATGAACAACTTTGAAAGGTAAAATATGGCAGGGTTCGTATTACATTAATTGCTCGGTTTTACACTGTTTTACTCTCGAGTATTAGCCCTCGTCGTCTTGAAACAGAGAGATGAGAGCAATTCATTATTTCCGGGACATCATAATCAATTTAATTTGCCGGCATTAAGACAGTGGTATGAATGTGACTCCGCATGATAAGAGCCGGCGCTCATCTCCAATGTGCCTGTCATCATGGAGGAAGCGTCTTTACTGGGCTGTATAAATTATTCCCAGGGCCTTTTTTAGGTTTTCACTCATCTATTGTTTGGCCCAGGCAGAGTCTTAAACAAGAGAGAGAATCTCATACATTTTCCATGTTTAGAGACTTGATAGCTGGTATTTTCTCTCACTCACTTTCATCCATTATTATTTGAAACCGTTCCATTGTTTAATGAATTCTCATTATTGCCTGCATTATACTTTTCCCACCGGCCGTTCGTCTTTGTTGTTTTCGTTCCTCGGCTGAAGCGACGTCCTTTTCACATCGTAGATTAACCACGATTCCTTTTCCTGGAAGAATACGCTGGGAAAATGGAAAAAATGTGGCTGCATAATGTGAGAAACACATTTCTACCTCTTTATCCGTTTACTGATGGCCAGAGGAACTTTATTTTTTCTTATTTGATTCCCTTTTAATTAATCCAATCAAAGCGATTTAACTCAAGCATTTTCAATTTTAAATATTAGAGATTCATATCTAGTGCAAAGCTTGTGATTTCTTGCTATTTTCCTTTTTTCATTGTTCCGTATACCATACACTTTCTTTTATTAATGTTGTTTTTTAAGTTGATAGATAGATAGACAGACAGACAGATATACAAGAAGACAGATAGAATGCCTGGTGTTTTCAGGCAAAGTGTAAAATGTCCGGATCAGAAAGATCTTTTGTAAAGACTTTTGCTTTAATCAGACAGTGACTTCCAATTTATTTATACTGAAAAAAAATATAGTTTTTGGAAACAATGTTTTAACACATCTGCCTGATGGAGCCGAGACAATGTGTGAAATCCAGTACATTTCATACTTTGCCTGCCATCGTTTTAGGCATTCTATAGAATGTCTGATTTTACAATTTGTTTGCAACACACATACACACTCTCACACACACACACACACACACACACACACACACACACACACACACACACACATGTTGACATTTCAATATATTTAAATACTACATCCCAGCAGTAGTGGTTCATTTCTTAATAGATTTTGGGAAAATCGATATCCTTCAAACTTGAATGGCGACGCTGATGAGAAACGTTCCAGACTTGGTGGAATGAAACGTGCATAATTCTTTTTGTTTGTGTGACGGCAGGTGAGAGGCCATTATGAAGCTGGCTGTTGTCCTGTCTCCATGCCAACCGGGCCCTCGGGTAGAGACACACCTAAACCTCGCTGTCAGAATGTGACCTCGTCGCCCCAAGCCAAACTCTACAGGGTGAGTGAGCAGAATTAATCTCTCCACACATCACCGTCCAAGCGTCTGCTGTTAGTGAGGCGGATGTGGATGAGAAATCTGCTGTTGGTGAATTCAGCAGTGGTATAGGTGAGAAAGATTTTACTCTTCAAAAATGGCTTAAAATCCAGGTTTGCATTTGTGTGAGCGCAGAAGTGGTTAAACTAGTGGCACTTTAAGGGATTTTAAGACCATCTGCTGAAAATCTCGCTGAAATCTCTTCACGGAAGCTTGACAACACTTTTCATTTTGTTTGTTATTCACTAAATGTAAAAGCATCTACCGTATATGCACTTGGCCTTTTGCCAGCCCCTCTCTCTCTTTCTCTCCCTATATTTTTTCTTTCTCTCCCTCTTTCCCTCCCTCTCTTCATTTCAACTTTATTTATAAAGAGATTCCCAGAGTTGGAACTGTCTCAAAGCAGCTGTCTCTCCCTCTGTTTCTCTCTTGCTTTTTTTCTCTTGCTTTTTCTCTTTCTCTGAGTCTCTCCCTTTTAGACAATTTCTCTCCCCCATCTCCTTGTCTCTACTCTGTTTCCTTTTCTCTCTTGCCTTTTCTCCCTCTGTCTCTCTCTGCCTCTCTCTCTCTCTCTCTGACTTTTTCATACTGTTTCAATTTATTCAATCAATTTTTTGTTACAAAAAAGAATAGAGTAGATAACAATGAAGAGGCTGGCAGGATAGAGACACGAAAACAGATTAATATTTACTTCCAAAATGTACAAAACAAAACAATAAACAATAAATATATGAAATATATTTTTAAAATATGTACTTGTAATTTGTTTTCTCTCACACTTTCTTGATCTCTCTCTTTCTCTCTTCGTCTCTCTCTGTCTCTTTTCCTCCCTCTCTCTCTCTTCCTCCTACCCTCTCTTTTTCTTTCTCTTTTTCTCTCTCTCTTTCTTCCTGTCTGCGTCTCTCTCTCTCTCTCTCTCTCTCTCTCTCTCTCTCTCTCTCTCTATTTCTCTCTCTCCGTCTCTCTCTCTCTTTGTTCCTATCTCTCTTTCTCTCTCTGCTGGTGTGCTGGTTAGCAGCTTGACACTGAAATCTCTTGAGCTTAATTATGGGCCTGTCACTCTTGGAGAATGAAGCATTTCGATCTCTCGCAGTGTAATCATTGAACACGAACATCAAAATCGACCCGACGTTAACACCATCTGAGGCGCGTGACTTTACATGAAGCCACATACCTGTATGTGATTCTGACAGACTGTTCACGGGCATGACAGAGACGTATAGGACTTGCTTGTCTAGGTGAATGAAGATTGCTCAACATCACAGTGATGGAACGATACCGACTGGAGCGAAAATGTGGCAGGATTGTTTAAACAGCTAATGGGTTCATTGTCATAAATGACACATGTGCATGATTAATTAATTAGATTGTTCATCTTTTTAAATATTCACATGAATTGTTTTTTGCTAAAAATGTTGTGTGTGTGTGTGTGTGTGTGTGTGTGTGTGTGTGTGTGTGTGTATACTGTATAGTATAATATATTGTTCGTCAAAAATTCATGATGATCATATATTCGTTATACAAAATTGTAGTAGTTTTGATATCAGTTCAAATAAGTACATGCAAATGACAATAATTTAATATTATAAAGTTTTTGTAATTCTTCAAAACTGTACAAAAAGAAAAACAAAAAATACTAATTAAAAATGCCTAATTCCTTGTGAACATTGGAGTATATGCAGACTCTAAACCCACAATAAACTAAGAGATTTTGCAAACTACATCAGTTATCTTACACGTTGAATATTTTAGATAAAAACAAAGCCACAAAATGTAATTCCACCTGAATTAAACTAAAATAAAATAAATAAAATGAAATAAAACTATCTGAATGGTGTAATGTGAACCACAGTTTTACAGCAATGCTTGTTGTTTTTAACCATATTTTTTGTAGATAAAGATGGTATTAGAGGCAGAATGTGCTGCTTTCATTTGGTTGTTCTGTCGGGTTAAAAGGACATCAATTTATATTCTAGGCATCTTCTGTTTGCCTGTTCTTTTTTAATATTTGCACAGCTTGATAAGAGCGTAAAATACCAGGACACTTTTCCTCGATTTGTCGTGTTCTTCTGGTGACCCGCATCAAGATTTAGTCAAATGAATTCTCTTATCTGTGTCTTGTCCAAATTTGTTTCGAAGATGCTGCGTTGTGTATATATTTGTACGATATTATTTGTTATTTTCTATTTTTTATTTTAACATAATGTTTTTAAAGAGATGATGTGGTTGCACAATTAGAGGTCTTCACATATTGTACGATTCATTCTTGTTTAATATGTCTGTTGTGTTGAATTTCAAGTAAAGCGCATTTATTACAGTGAAATCATTAGTTTTTGTACATTGATGAGAATGCATTTACATTTCAGCACATTTCTTTGAAAGAGACAGTACAATACAACAATATAGACATGTCCAAATTCTGGCACGCGGGCCGGATGATTTTATAACACGACATCTTCAGTCTTATAATGTTTGTGGTATAGCTCAGCACTGCTAAAATATCGTACTATCAAAGTTGTAAAATAAAAAAAAAAATGTAATTCCTCCCTTCACCACATGGTGTCAGCCTGATAGGCACCGCTACTTTTAAAAGCAGGAATAGTTGTAGAATTTTGTTGACTGCGGTGAACGTGCGTGGTTGTTGGGGTGTCGATTGACAAGTTGTGGGTTATTAAGAGTTATTGTGGGATTTAATTGTGTATTTATGATTTATCAGTGTGTTTGGGCTTTGTCGAAAATGTATGGTTGGCGACTTAATATTTCTTCATCATTTTTATTTTGGGGTTTTGTTGTCATGACTGTGACGAGTGATCCAGAGATGATATTTCAGTTTTAATCCGTTTCAGTTCAATTCATCCATCCATCCATCTACTGCTTACTCCATTTCTGGGTCACGGGGTTGCCACGTTGCAATACTTCACCTCTGAACATTGAGGAAGTATTTATGAGCTCTTGTGTCGCAAACCGCAATTCTTGAGGTTTTTTGGGTTTAACGGTTCATCATTTTGAAATGACTATAGCAAAATTCACTTGTTCTAAACTTTAATGAAAACAGACACGTTGCACTTCTAATGACTGTTTTTTAAAATGCTGGAAATTAAAGTGGCTATAATACTGATTAATGCAAAGGTCTAAGTTTAGAAGGTAGAACTTGTCGACCTGAGTGGATTATATTTTGTGACTGTCACTTGACAAACAAGTATTTATGGCAATTGAACGAGGTGTATTTTAATGTAATTTTGGGATGGAAACTAAATGTTCGAAAGGACAAACGAACACCTTCACTCTACCAAGGACACACTGCTTTAAAAACAAGCAGTTTCTGGGTTGTGACACCAAGCTTTGAGTCCTTTATGAGCCATTTAAAACCATAAAAATTATGTATGGTTAATGCTGTCAAAATATTGGAATTTGGCCATTCGGTTGAGCACAAAATGATCAGCCCCTGAAAAAAGTGTTTCAAAAGTCTGTACAAACAAAGCAAAAAAAAAATTCAAAAGTTTTTCTTCAGACGTCTAGATGTTTAGATGTTGTAGACGTGAAGCTATCTAAAAAAAAAAAAAAGCGATGTTAACTAACTATTCTTTTGCTCTCTTAAAGCACTTTTAAAATAATTTTCTAGCTTTCCGTGAACTATGTAAGCCAAACATCTTTTAACTTACAAGATTGATTTTTGTCGACACGTTTGCCAGTGAGACGCTCCCAGCTTCCTTTAAAGTCGGTTCTGCGTCCATCCGATAAGACTGGCTCTATTGGATTTTTCCTGGGATTATGGTGTTGGTACAAGCTTAGTTTGAGTACAGTATATGTTGAGTCTGTTTTGCCTGCAGTTACTGACAGCTCCACAAAAACACACTCGCTAAATGTTCTTCTACCTGAAGCTTTTCCGAGCATGAACTCATTTAAAGCGCCCAGACTTGGACTGTTCTGTCTGGGCTCTCGGCGTGTGTGTGTGTGTGTGTGTGTGTGTGTGTATGTGTGTGTGTGTGTTGTTGTGAGAGATTCCGACCTCTATCAGGGATTAATTAACAGTCTGAAAGGAGAAAGACTGGAGGGAGGTAGAAAGTGTCCAGTCGGGAAAAGGAAAGATGGATTACGATGAGGGGAAAAGCGCAACAGAGCAAAAAGGAAAGAGGATGGCGAGGCTGTGATGGGCAAGCGTGTGGAGATGGGTTTTAATTGGCTGCTTGTAGGAACTGCGGGGTCCGTACCTGCCTGTCACACAAAACACACTCACGCCGTAGAAGTTTGGCTGCGTAAATCTGAACTTGTGTCGATCCATTAGAAACTTGCCGCCTTGCTTTGCGTCTTTCCTGTCAGCCATTGTTTCTCCTAGCCTGATGGTTAACTACTCCACTGGGACGTATTTCAATTTTATTTTCAATTTCATTTTTATTGTTTGGTCAAAACTCACAAGTATACTTTACCTCCCACAAACGATTGGAAAGATGTAAACTAAAAAAACAAAAAAAACGATTGAACTCTTAATCCTCTTAACATCCATTTAAATTTTGCCGAATCAGCTTGACAACCAACAAAATAGACAACGGAAAAATCCAGCAACAAAAGAAAATGAAAATTCCAACAAAATACTGATCCAGAATCTCAAGAATATACCTCCCCGTTAATTTTCCTTTGTCTATTTATTTTCTTTTTTTTTTTTGTCTTTTTTTTATTCTATTTTTTGATGGTTTTTGAATTTTAGAAAAGTACATTGTTTGAATTAATCTCTAAGTTCATTCAAAAATTACACCCACAACTGAAACGCACCTCATTTTTACATTTGTTCTCACTTTAACTTGTTCAAAAATGTACAACGCTTTTAAATTATATTGACCAACTCTTAACTTGAAAAATCTCTGTATGCTTTTGGGAATTTAATTATTTTTGACCCTGTATATGATCTCTAATATTTTAATATATACAATGCTTATTTTTTATTTTAAACAGGAGACTCTCTGGTTGATTGGGTAGAGTCATAAGCCGCTTTATCACGCAAATGAATGCAAAATGGTGGAGAGAGTAGGCTGGCCTGGCCTTCAGCCACATCTGGAATGAACTTCTGGTGCATCTCAGCCAAAGCAGCATCTTCATAAGCACGAGGAGGAAAAAGTTTATCTCCGCAGACTTTGCTTCTCGACGCACAAGCGCAGCCATGGCAGCGTATAAATATCGCCATGTTAGAAATTGGTAATTATGGAAAGAGATGAATAATTTGGGTTTATCTATGTCAGTCATGCTTTTTGCTAGACAGCGTCTTTTGGCTTTGGCGGGGACGGCTGCGCGCAGTGTGTGCCAGGAATGTGTTTATAACGGAGCGGGAATAATCACTTTGAAACATTCAAATGTCGGTCTGCATTAGTAAACCGCATTCAGCGGAGTCGTGTGGAGGACATGTTTATTTCACGGTGCTAAACGCCGCTAAACACTCAGACTTTGTGGTAAGTCTTGTGGTTTTTCACATTGATTGTCTCACAAGTCAGTTTTTGCTTTGTGGGAATTAATTTTCCTCTACGGTCTGGAACTTTTGTCTGAATGTAAATGGCGACCTTAGGAACCAGACGTTCTCTGTGAAGGCCCAAGCTGACCATAATTTGCTTGACGTGTGAATACCAACTGATCTCAAACCGAACCAAACACAGAAATAAATGTGGCTTTTTGAGTTACGGCTTTTTGTATTTTCCTTTTTTTTATTATTAGCTCTGCACTGAAAAAAAGTGCAAAAGGCGTATTGTTACATTTGAGATGTCATTAAACATAAAAACTCAATTTGATTGAAATATAGGCTAAGTAGTGGATAGTTAATTCCTTTCAAAGTAAAAATGTTAAGTTGATCCAAATGAAAGTGATTAGGTGTAGAAGTTGACGCAATTTTTTTTATTGTGATCCTATGAGACACTTTTTTCAGTGAGAGAAGTTGTGGCTTGACGTGGAGCTTGACAGTTTCACTTTTTCGATTCTGAGCCAATCACAGCCACTCTGGGCCAGAAGGCCAACCAATCACAGAGCGGAACAGTATATTTTACAATAAAACAATCCATAAAAGTATAATTGTTCTGAATAAAAAAATTGAACAATTGAATGTTGCAATTCAATACGTAGTTTAATTAATTTTATCCTGTTCTTAATAATTCACCGGCAATATGTTAAAGTCTCTTCATGAAAGGTGGGTTGTAAAAGTGACGCTTGATGTTGCCTTTAATTTTCAATTAAAGTCCATTTCCATATCACAGACCTTGATAGAAAGGTCATCGCATCAAAGTTCAGCCGCAACTTTGAACAACTTGGTAAAATATTCCTTCTGACGCTTGAAGTCTCAGAACAGATGGTGGGAAATGAAGTTCGATTTTCCGTTTGAAAAGACAGACAGACAGATTCTGTTTTGTGCAAGTGCTGTAATTGAAGTGTCTTGAGGCATAGAAAGGAAATGTGAGTTGTGAATAAGCTTGTGTTTGGCCTCCAGAGGTAAATTCGCATGTGCTTTCACCTGCACCTGTTATCTTTTCCTCCACTTGGATGGATTTCAATGTCCATGTGTCTTTTCTCTCCATAAATGCTCTTTTCTCCATTCACACTTGGTGCTGGCCGCCTCTGTGTGGTTTGCCAGACCCCCGCGGTCCAGTGAGAAATGTCTGTGTGCTTACGACATAAAATCTATACCAAAAATTGGATTGTAGTAGATTAATATGTCCCTTAGAATAAAATAAAATGTGAACGATGATAAATTGTCACAATGTAATGTTTTTTTCTCTACCAAAGTTGGTTATGTTATAATGTCTTTTTTATAGGTTTGTCTAATTTTTGCTTATCAACTTTACTCCAAACGACAAAAAAGTGTTTGAAAAAAATTTGAGCTGATGTGGATCAATGTTTGATTTGTGAATGAATGAATGAATGAACAAACGAATTAATGGATAAATGGATGGATGGATGGATGGATGGATGGATGGATGGATAGATGAATGAATAAATGAATGAATGAATGAATGAGACTTTATTTATCCCACTAGGGGAGATTTTTGTATTTTGCAGCAGCAACATTGACACAACAAAAATACAGTGATGACAGTAAATGTAACAGTAACAGTAAGTACGTAATAGTATAAACAAATATGCAAGATAAAGAAGATATAACAAAAAAAATAAAAGGTTCAAAAACTACAAGCAGAAAAAGTTTTTATAATTTGAGCTGTTGTGGATCAATGTTGTGGTCTCAACTGCATTGCATTTGTAAAGGAGTCTGTAATATTGAAAAAATGGATTTGCACTAGAAAATATTATTTCTGTGACGCCACGATTTAGATTTTTGTGCAAGGTCATCATAAGACAAACGTTCTTTTATCACTTTTGATGCCATATGTCAACAACCTTTCCACTCTGTAATTTACATTGTTTGGTGTGTATCAGTGTAAGAGTGTGATTGTGTGTGTCCTGCCCTGTGATTGGTTGGCAACTAATCCAGGATGTGTATCACATATTCAGGCATAGAGTTAATGATTCCAGCTCCCCCTGACACGGAAATGGAAAAGTTGTTCAGAAACAGATGGCTGTATTATTTACGTAATATTACGTAAAAAAAATTTTTTTGTAAAAATGGATATCACACCCGTAATATATTTTGGCTTTATCATGCATTGTTTATCATTGTACAAACAGCTCGACTGCCTTTTCATGTGCCAGCGGCTTCTGCTTATTTATCACAAACCTTCCAACAGATGGAGGATTTCTAATATAATATTAATAGCAGAAGCTACAGTAGTCTTGTCAAGTCAGACAGCAGTTGTGCGGCGGAGAGGGATTGTTTCAGTTCACTGCTTGGGAGTGAAATCCTTTACATTGTTCATTTATGACCGAGCTTCACCGAGAAAACCGCCCTGGGTTCACCACACACCTTCAGTTCAGATGGATTTAAAGTTTTTTTTTCTTTTTCTCTTTCCTTTAAAGTACATGCCGGTTTACGTCAGACCAAATAGAGGAATAATGGCGCATTAAAAGAAAAAGAGGTGTTTTAATCTCCTCACGAAATGAAAAGAATCCTTTTGCAGATGAATCACTGTTAGTTTTATTATTTGATGTATATTTTGTATCTAAGCACGTAAATTCCTCCTGATTTTTCAGGCACAAAAATAAAAATTACCCAAAAAAATTTACATAAATTTGCATTTATTTGTGGAAAAATTTCTGCTTTTATTTACTTGCACATTTGAAATTGGCAAATACGTATAAGAACCCCCTAAAATTGGTCTAAAAAAAGTGTCTACAATTGGAATAAATGAATATATATATATATATATATATATATATATATATATATATATATATATATATAAAATAAGTGTGTGTGTATATATATATAATGTTTATTTGAATGTTTAATGTACATTTGCCCAGCATGAGGCAGCACTGGGCTCTTGGCGGCCTTGGGCAGAGAACAAATCGGTGGACTTTTAGTTTTGTTTATTGTGGATATTGCCTTGCCGTCTCGCGCTTACAAGCAACTTCTGCCAAAATGTGCAGCTGAATTTGTCCAGCTTTTATTGTCTCTATATTCAAGCCCATCCAGCCATTTTTTTTTCTGGGGTCACTGGGAGCTGGAGCCAATCCCAGCAATTTTGGGCCTGGAGGCGTGTACACACACCCTGAATCGAATCAATCACAAAGCTTGCACACTTCTGTAAATGCATCTAAAGTCCATGATGTTCTCATTACGGTGTGACTTAATTGTTACAATACAATTACAATGGAATTATAATTCACAAAGTAATGATAAACAAGGCACATAATGTTTTGCCCAGTATTGTTATGTTCTCTTTCTGTTTTATGATTTATACGTTGGCATTTCAGTTTCTGGGTTTTGGCTGCCCTATGCAGATGGCAAGCGGCCATCTGGAATAATTAATTAATTAATTCATATAATGGCTTAAATCACGTTGCTGTTTTTTAAGATGATGTTTTACCCAAAAATTTAATTTAAGGACTTTTTCACTGTCTGTTACCAAAAACAAAGCCTTCCGTGAAGTTAAATTCTCCCTGATGATAATCACCGTATTTTTTGGATTATAAGGTGCACTTAAAATTTTTACAAATGTTTTTAATTAAATGTGCGCCTGAAATCCGAAGAAAAAAATGTGTGCCTTATACGTGTAAAATTAGAAAATAGACGTTTAGTGGTGCGCCTTATAACCTGGTGTGTCTTTATAGTTGGTAAAATACGGTACGTTAAGAGTTCACAGTTTGTGGAATCGAATGTGTGTAGGAAAGTTTTATTTGTGGAAAGAAAGTGTTAAAAAATTTGTTATGTTTCAAAATGTAACATGATGAATAAATGAATGTAAAACTCAAACTTAAATTCATTGACTATTCAGCGTTTTTTTTTTTCTCCACTTTTATTACACATCATTTTTCATTCTGAACTTACCTTAGTGTCTTTAATGAACATTCAGATTTCAAGAGTATCATGTTGTGTCCTAATGAGAAAACCTTCAATCCTGCCAGGATGTTCTCCAGGAAGCCATTCACCTTCTTTGCAGGCAAATTATTTATAAAATCCCAAGCATTGGACATCACCGTGATGAGTTATTACAAACAACTTGAAAGGACGTGTTTTATAAAATGAATCATAAAAATGCCATAAGCTGAGTCAAGTTGTTGTCATGGTAAGATGGGCTCATTGTAATTAGCTTAACAACAGAGCAGAAAAGGCCCCGGCGGAATCCAGACAATTACCACATTATGCTAATGTGAAGGAAGAGCATAATGGCGACCAGCAACGGAGTAAAATATCATTGTTTGCTTCTAAACACCCCTGACTGACATAAAATGCCTCCTCATCTTAATGGCCACTTCCCTGTTGATTAATCCTGACTGCAGAAGATGAACTTTTCCTTCTTAATCACGGCCCAGAGACATCAAATTACAGAGAAAGTTCAGGTAACAAATTAGAAGGCGCTAAGTGTGTTTAAAACAGTGAGGTGGTGTATTTAAATGAACTGATTTGGACTCTTCAGACAATTAAACTCCAATTGAGTTTTTATTATAAACAAATAGCTTTTATTGAGCTGTTTTTTCTTGTGGTTGTGTGGGTTTCAGAGGTGTAAAGTACTTGAGTAAATGGGCTTCGTACCTACAACGAAGTAGTACAAAGTATTTTTTGGCTACTTTTTTCTTGTACGAAGTATCAAAAATATTAGCAACTTCCCGTTATTCGTTACATAGTGATCTTTTTCAAACGTGGTTAATTTCAGATATCAAAAAAAAATATCAGATCAGGTAGATATCAGAATCTGCAGGATGCAGAAGGTAGTGGATGCTATTCATGAGCTAAATCACGTGAACATGAATGTTGCACTTTTTTTGGGCATTTTTGAGTTTGACTGAGACTGACTTTTTGTTCTTTATTTGATCAATTTTGTTGTGACGTTTTGAAACATTGAAGTTTTACATTTCATTTCTACATTAGGAAATCAAACCTTGTAAATAAAGAGTTTCTTGTTTTTTCGCAATTCTTGGTGTTTAAATACTGTTTGGAGTAAAATACTTGTTCTTTTAAAAATCGATACTTTACGACTTTTACTCAAGTCTTCTTGGAATTGGTGTCTTGTAACATGTATTGGAGTAAATTTTACAGTAAGGCAGGGGTGTCAAACATACGGCCGATCAGGCCCGCCGAATTGTTTGGAAAAAAAAATAAAAAATAAATAAATAAATAAATAAATTTTTTTGCTGCAATTCATTGATTGTCCGCTAAGGGGCGTTTCCATCGGAGTAGAACGCTGCATCACTGAGACGGACAGAATCTTGTTAAGAACGGAACACAGGTGTTATCCGCTACCTATCCGCTACAACCTCATTAATCAAAATGTTCCAAACAGAGAAAGATAGATAGAGTGTAAATGCAAACAGTATTTAAGGCTTAAATACTGTTTGCATTTAAATATTGCATGTTTCATTTATGAAGTTTACGACTTTCTTCATTGCACATCTAATATCACTCTCCATAGTTTGTAAGGTGTATGCAGGGATTTAATTTATATTTTATATGTGGTTTAAAATTCAGTTCTTTAAAAGCCTCAAGTGCAATACTATATTTTTCATTACCAATTTAAGATGTGTGCCTTTGTACAATCAGTGGGATAAGTTGCAATGCCTAAATGTGAATGATAAAGGTAAATTGCACATTTGTAAGGAATTATGAGGAAATTCTTGGAATGTTTTGTAAAAGCATAGTTCATTAAAATTCAATATGTTCCTAATGTTCTTGTGCTTCTTTACACCAAAACAAAGAAAATACATGATTTTTTTGTTATTTAATGCAGAGTATGGTATAATTTTAATGGTCCGGCCCGCCTGACATCTCCTTAGGTCGTATGTGGCCCGCTATGCGAAATGAGTTTGACACCCCTGCAGTAAGGTATCTGTAATTTTACTCAAGTAAAGATTTCAGGTACTCTTTCTACCTCTGGTTGGTTTCCTCTCACTGTCGATTGTCTGCTCTCTGATTGGTTGGCCGCCAGACCAATGTGTGTATGGTAATTTGAAGTCAGATCGTATCAAAATTGTGCTCTGCATTAAACCACTCAGTGTTAAACACGCACTGTGAAGTGACACACACATTCTTTAGATCACTGCCTGATTGGCACATTCCTTTTGTTGAACTGACAAATTGCATTCACTGTGAAAAAAAAAATGGCTGTCGCAGTTATTGATCGCAATCTTATATTTTAATCACTGGGCTTGTCATTTCTGCCTGAGTTTGTCCACTACATTTTTTTTTTAGTGGAAGCACCAATGGAAATGCCGTAGGTTATAGACAAAGACATTCAGTACGACTAAAAGCCCCTCTTTAGGGAGACCCCTCATGTCAACGGTCATCTTATATATCGACAAGTCCCGCTGCTTAGACTCTTATCGTGTATTTCTGTTGTAGTGTGATGGCTCTTCTCTAGAGGAGCTTGTCGTGGCTGTGACACATATTACAGTCTAGACCTTCTTCTCCTTCAGAGCCGTCTGATTCTCGAAAGACGTCGTGGATTTTATGAAGGATTTTCTGTTCCCAGTCATTTGCACAACGTCAGTACAGCCACAAAATGTCACGGGGGACAAATTGTGTGTCAGTGAAATGGAAGAATATTGCACTTTGCCGGGATTTGGTGTGAAACGGCTTGGGCGCTTCTAGCCGTCAACTCTGTTTTTGATTCATTTCCTAATGCAAACTAATGACTTTTATTCACAGTGCTTCCATTTGGAGGGAAACCCATAAAATCCAGAGGATCTGAATTGATGATTCTGGCTTTAATTAGTATAGCCTGTTTTAGTGATCACATCAATTCTTTACAGGCTATGCTAATCTATGCCAGAATTAGCAATGCATATGGAACGGACTAACTCTGCTTTTAAGCGCAGCACTTTGTGTTAATAAGTGACACAGTAACAAGCCTGTATGTGTTTAATGTTTCGTTAGACTGGGTCATTACACTGGGTAATGAACAAGCTCATTAATAATAATTAGGCTAAGCCTAAATCATTTACATCTGTTTGTTGTCGGTTTTTGAGAGGATCAATCTAGGGCCCGGGGCTAAAGTTGACCTGCTGTGACTTCTGATTTGGCCCAGTTTGAGGGGAAATCTGTTTTAAAGTAAATTTTATACAAATAAAAGCTAAAAATTAAAGCCAGATTTTTCTTAGGGACTGAACTGTAAAAAAGCAAACAAAATCTACGGTAAACAACTGCAAATCTTCAGTAACAAATGAGTGAGATGAAAATGTTTACTGTCACAACTGTTCAAACATAATACGAAAGAATCAATTTTAACTACTTAAGAAAATGTTTTAATCCAAAAAGTTTACTTTGAAATTCAGTGAAACGTAGCGTTTATTTGATGAATCATAGAAACATATTTTTGGGCTAAACGGCGCGCAAAATTATAATACGCACCAATAATAAACTTCGATTTTCTAATAATTTGTTTTCACATACAAGTCGCACTTATTCCAGCTAACAAGGCGTTTAGTTTTTTACATGCGTCTTGTAAGATTTTTTTTGCGACACATAGATTTTCCTCTAGTGGGATTAATAAAGTCTTATCTATCTATCTATTATAGTAATTGCTAGGCATGTGCAAATACTGAATCTGTTTTTACTACAACTAATAGCAATAACATTTATTTACGCAGTTGTGTGTGAGTGTTCCACATTTCCTTATTTCCACATCTTTGATCTGCTTTACTTCATGTGTTTGTATCATATTCCGTTTGTGGAATTGCAGTCCGAATAAGAGCATCAGCAGGAGGTTTCTCCGAGCTTGATTTCCAATCCAGTCTACTTCACTCCATCCCCTGCACAAGATTACATTCTGCTTTCTGGTCACTGGATAAATTGTGACACAAAGGCTTCATACAGAAAGGAACTGTGTGTCTTCTCCTGTCGGATGATAATCACCACATCATACTGACTCTGTGTTATAGGAAGGCCTGGAAGACACAAATCCAGTTGAGTCAAATTTCAAAGGCCATTTTTTATTAACCCGAGGGTCAAGGGACACCAGTTTGTGAACAACCATTGGAAATTCATTTAACACAACACTGCACTTTTGGCAAAGTCATTATCAGCTGTTTGAATTATTTTTGTAACCTTGCTGTATGTCCTGAAAAGTGTCGAGTAGTTTCAACCTTTCATGATCTAGGGGCCAAACTTGACTTTTGCAAAGCCACAGCATAAACAGTACAGAAATAAAACATGGATACATGTTACAATTGGTCTAGGCGCAGTAAAATGAAAAGTGAAAATTCAATAACTTAGTATACTTAGTGACATTCATAACATTTCTCCAATAGCAGTTAAAGAGTGGATCACATGTAATTACTCCGTGGGCCAAATCTGGCCCGTGGGCCGCAGGTTGGGCATCACTGGTGCATGCATAGCAACAAAAGTTATACTGTATTAAACTAAATAAAAAGTCATTTCCTTAGGCTTGGCATCATTTTCACAGTGCTGTTTGTGTAGTCACCGTGTTAAATTACAGATTTTGCAATGTCTTTTTAAATTTTATTTGTTTTTAATTTGTGTTGTCTTTTGTCCAATGCTCTCTTTATCTCTTTGTTCTGTTTATATTTTGAAAGACAACGAATTGAAATGCACTATATCCATCATAAATATTCTAAATAGGATGTAGAATCGCTGTCACTCCACTGACTGCAGCTCTATCATCATCATCAACTCTTCTGGTGAAGACTGTCCACAGAATTTAGGAGAGGTATTTTTGAGCATTCCTCCAGGAGGTTATTTATAATGTTGGACCAGGAGGCTTTACTCTTAGTCCCGGCTTTAATTCCTCCCAAAGGTTTACTATCTTGTTGAGGTCAGAACTCAGTTGTTGGCGGAGTTGCAGTTTTCTGTCTTCTACAAACTCGTTCTTCAGCCGACAGTTGACTGTCTGAGTACATTCCATGACTGGATTTGTTCAGTTTGTGCTTCTGAAGGAAACCTATTCCTTCACAAATGATGGTAAAAGCAACACCAGACTCTATTTTGGGGGTTTCTGAGGAAACATTTTTGATTTCCGGTATAAATCAACTATTATAAACATTTTTCCATTACCAAACTTTGTCTACATGCTTTCTGACCTTTTTGTGAATTTCCCACTGGAAATAATACATTGTGTCTTCTAACCATCCAACCACAATTCAATCCATCCTAACCATCAATTTATCCATCATCCATCCACCCATGCATCCATCCCTTCATCTGCAATGTGGCATATTCATCTTCCTTGTGACAAAATTGATGCTCCACATTGGCTAAATTCCAATTTTGTTCATCACATTGCGACGCGAGAAAGCATAGCTGCGTGAGCCTGAAAAAGTCATTTTGATTTCAATTTACGAGTCCTGGGATAGAGTCTTGGCTTTGCTTGCGGAAAGGCTCCGACCAATTTCACCTACAGTATGTGCTCACGTTCACTGTTCTTCAAAAGGCCTTCAGAGATTTGGCATAAACTCTAAAAGTGTCAAGAGGCAAATGCAGTTTAGTCATTGTCAACGTCCGAACAATAAATTATCCCCGGGCACGTTTATTTACTCCAGTCATTCTCCTTCTGTAATCTTTCTCAACCAGACGTTTCTTCAAGGCCTACGTTCTTCGTAAGAGCATCCTGGGAAAGTTGTCATTAGTCCAAATGGCTTCACCGTGTTTTTTGTCCATTTGTTGTCGGCAGGTGATGTAAGCAGATGTTTTCCTGTGTCACTAAAACCAGAACGGCTTCGGCCACATCACACGCCGCACAGAGCTGCTGATCTCCAGTCAGTCTGAAGCTTCCACCTCTGCCCTCCAGCAGATTGGCATTTGAGTGGCAGAGCAAAAGGCTATAAGCGTTTGTAGGCAGCTGGTACACACCCCGGGCAACCAGGTCCATGAATGTTAATGTGATGCTGTAAAGCCCACGGGTACCAAATCTCTGCATGGTGGGATCGTACGAATTTGCATATCCCGTCAGTCACAATATCTTTTTTTTAAAGGGTAGAGAAGTTCCCCGACATGGCTGCTGAAAAGGAACCTGCTAGCGTGGGGATTAGCTCGGGTGAGCTGAATGGGAATTTGCTGTGGTTAATGGGATTGGATTAAAATAAACTCGTAATTTGCTGTGATTGTGCTTTGATTTTCATAAATTCTCGAGTTCCGATAGGCCCAGGGGTTGCAGTTTATTTCTTTTAGCATCAATTTTGAGAGAGAGAGAGAGAGAGAGAGAGAGAGAGATTTAGACAAATTACAATGATTTCAAGCATTTTTTGATACACAATATGTACATTTGATAATTATCACATCTTTCATACCATGTCGCAAAGAAAATTACAGCAGTTAGTAATTAGGTATTAAGTATTAGTATTATGAGTGCTATTATGAGCAAAATGAGTATTTCCAATTTAATTTTAAGAATTGTGCAGTGAATTAATTTGCAATTAACAAGTGCTTAATTAGAATTTTAGAAGAATCTTTTTAGTATTGCTGCTCACAAAACTCTGTTTCTATGCATATTACTGAAAAAGTTATACATGTTAATTAGATCTGTAATTTGATTCGAAATAATCGATTTTGAATAGATATTGATCTGATTGAAATGTAAAGCTGCTTAAAGTATTTTGAACATTTACATTAAAACAAATGTATACATAAGTTATCTACATAATAACCGTTACTTAGTAGAAATTTAATTAAAGCTCAATTAACTAAACCAAACGTTTGGCAAATGATTCACCTAATCTAGATCTTCAATCAAACGTGTGTGTGTGTGTGTGTGTGTGTGTGTGCGTGTGCGTGTACATGTCATTTAGTTGTTCCGCTCGGTCGGAACATTAAAAAAAAAAAAAAAAAAAAAAATATATATATATATATATTTATTTTATTTTATTTTATTTTTTTTGAAACCCATAGATAGAAGGACTCATTTCTCATGTACCCGAACAATTTAATCCCGCAAAGTGCTTGGCACAGATTAGGATTCTAATTAGCTGTGGAAGAGTTTCTTTTTCTAACTAACTATAACCTATAAACTCATCAAACAGCTTGTTTTTCTCTCAATTAAAGTCCAAATAAGGAGAAGAATAACACAGCTGTGTAATGTCAGCGGTGAGAGAGAAGTGGAGCAGTGGACCTCCGTGATTCCGAGTGTATCCCACCATTCGGCTTTCCATCACCAGACAGCCGGCAAACTGCTTCACACCTGCGGCGAACGCGGCGAAGGATCATTCATCGCTCTTTTCAACGAGAACAAAGCAGACGATTCGTGCAACAGCCACTGCAGGAGTTTATATGGAATCAATTCAATCCTCAAGTCCCTTTGTGAACCATCTGTAGGTGTTTGGAACACAAGGGCATGGGCTCGAATCCCTGGGAATGAACGACGTTGGCGGCGTGTAAAAAAATAAAAAATAAAAAACGTATGAATGCGACGCTCCTGTGATGGTGTGAATTTGTGGTTGTCCCACAAATAGGACAAAAAAGACATTTTTGATGTCTGGAACCTTTTGAAGTTCTTCCTTATCTGAGTCTACAACAGGAAAGCTGTGTGATTCAGCTACTACAAGCATTCAAACGTTTCTTTGAGACTTTTGAAACAAAAAAATTGTAATTCTAGTCTCGGATAAACAAATGGTGAGCAGTGTGGTGGAGCAGTGGGTAGTGCAGTCGCCTCACGGCAAGAAGGTTTCAGACTCGAGGTGTGAGTTCTAGTCCCTATTATAGTTATACCCTATGGTGTAAGAATACACACTGTAAAAGAATATCCAGTAAAAAAAAAAAATAAAAAACAGTAAATCACCGTAACTGTGGATTTCAATTGCATGTCGTGGAATTTACCAAGGCTTCTTTCCAATTACATCATCATACTGTTTTTTTTTTTTTCATTGATGGTACAATACTCCAGTTACCAAAGCTACCCAGTAATGCATTATGTAAAACAAAACTGTATTTTATTTGAAAATATCTATGCAAATTTAGAGAAGTAATTTTTTTGGACACAAGCAATAAACGCTGTTTGAAAAGGTTAGAGTAGTCATAATCGAGTTAAACCTCCTAAAATAGGTCACATTTATTTAGTTTTTTTAGTTTTGTGAACTCCTCGTGAACTATTAAGGTGATTCAGAGCAGATCTTGTTGATGTAAACCTGTGTATTTTATTAACCGTGAAAAGTGTCCTCCTGTCACCCCCCATCTTCCTCCCCAAAGCATCTTAGTCTCGGTAGGAAATGTCAAGCGTAGTCACATGTTGCTGGGTAAAGAGCAGCGTTATAAAACACTTACGCGTCCAGAAATGCAGTATTGCTGCTTGGTTACACTGTTTGTTATTGGAATTGTTTAACTTTTTAAGTCAGTCACGGCAATCGATTCTACTCTGATTATGTTTGATTCCCAAGTGTTTTTTACGGCCATTTCTGCTTTGCACTCTATCACTGGAACTTTTTAGCCCTAAAACTTCAACTTTAGTAATTTGTATTCCAATTTCACACTTTTTAAGCCATAATTTATAATAGCCTGAAGCACTTTGGCAAATAAGACTTGAGTTTGTCCGAACTAGTTTATCCCATCAATTTTCTACCTCAAGTCTTTGTCCAGTTTTTGCTGTTTGTGATTGTGGAATTGATTTTTCCCGATCTGAGTGCAGAGTTATTTATCCTGACGTTATGAGCTATTTCGATGACTTATTGAACTGTTTAGCTCAGCCTCATTTAATAAATCCGAATCTTCTGTCTAAACGGTGGTTCTGTGTATTGGACATCACACTGCTCGGGCCTGTTTGCTTCCAGTGTCGTGTTTGTTTAGGACTGGTGAACGCTTCCAGACAGAATCTAAAACATTGTACAAAGTGCTGTAATTACAGAGGAGAAGCACATCCGAAAACAGTCTGAAAGCTGCAACATGTCAAATCTGGTGTGTAAAGTGTTAAATGGAGGTCTGAAATGGTGCCAGATACGCTTTAATCTTGCTTTTAAGGCTTTAAAAGCACTTGTTGTTTAATGGCCGTGCTTTGGAATTTATTAAGCTATCTGTGAACTCCAGCAAAGTCTTTAAATTTTATTTACACCATGACAATTATCACTTTGTCTAATATAGCACTTATTTTATCTACCATATAACAACATAAAATTAAGAATTTTCTTTCTTTCTTTCTTTCTTTCTTTTTTTCTTTCTTTCTTTCTTTCTTTCTTTCTTTCTTTCTTTCTTTCTTTCTTTCTTTCTGTCTTTCTTTCTGTCTTACTGTCTGTCTGTCTGTATGTATGTAGTATGTATGTATGTATGTATGTATGTATGTATGTCTGTCTGTATGTCTGTCTGTCCGCCAATCTAATCTAATCTAATCTACGTAATCTAATCTAATCTAATCTAATCTAAAATAATATATTCTAATATATTTGATTTATGTCATTTAAGCATGTTCAATCCAGTGCTGTGAACGGGTTTAAATTTAATTTTTTGCACAATTTTTGCCACTAGTGTACAATCAAACATGTTCACCTTCTCTTTTCTTTTATATATAGATATATTTTACTCTTCAGAATGTAAACTCCGTTTTTTCCTCTTAAGAATTTCTATTCATTCATTTTCTGAGCCACTTTTATATTTCTGTGTCACAGGGAGCTGGAACCAAACCCAGCATCTTTGGGCCTGAAGGCGGGTCTCACCCTGAATTGGTGGCCAACAATCACAAAGCAGGACATAAACTATCCCGAGAAAGATTCCTTTATCTCAGACATGATTGTGAATTTTGTGACATCCGTCGAGTAAAAGTTAAAAGAATAAAAGAAAAGAAGATAAAAGAATCTTTCTTGTAAATTTCATGAATAAACACTACGAACATGTTTCATATAACAGGGGTGGGCAAACTACGCAAACTATACATGCGGCCCTTTAAATGTTTTAATATCGGCCTACCGAACTTGTAAAAATTAAATGAAATTCAGATATTTTTTTTATCCAAATCTGGTTAATCTGTTTTTTTATGTAACACATTTTAAAAAGAGGAACCATGTAGTACATAAAAAAACCACACAAAATGTACATAAAATAATTGTACTGGTATATTTTTAACATTTATTTTTACATTGTCAGTCTGTGGAATCAGATGCCAAACAAAAAAACGGTAAATTTCTAAGAAACAAACGAAAATCTTTACGCTTTGGTTTGAAAAAATTGTTTCGCTTTTTTTGTCGTTTGGACTTCTGGCACCAGCATCACGTGGGGGTGGCCCTTACTCTGATTGGCTGGTGAGAATGTGATTGACAGCTGCTGGACCAGGAAGCCCGGTCCATCCCCTTTGTCAAATGTCAAAACCCAATGTGGCTCGCGAATCAAAAATTTTGCCCACCCCACAGAAATGAGTTTGAATTATTTTGCCTTCAAATAAATTTCGTAAACTTCAAATAAAAGAGTCGTTGGTTTTCCATCAGGAGACACACGGACGTACAAGATCTCTGCTCCCGGGAGCTTTCGAAGTTCAAGCACTCAGCCGCATAGTGATTCCGTGCATGATCGTGGCATCGATTTGCTTCATTAAATGATTGACGTGAGCGCTGCATTAGAGGTGCCAGGCACTCAGCCGCACGTCACGATGTTTTCCATTACAAACCGCCATTATGGTCTTTGTCCAATCCATCAGCTTTGTTCATCAACAAGTGCTGACCTGCCGACAGATCTTCAGAGGTCAGGAGCTGCTCTGATGTCAGGTTTCATTACATTAGACTTCTCTGTTTGCATACTGGTGATTCTGGGTCAGCGGTCGGAACCAGAAACCGTTCTCTCTCGTCTGATCCCGATCGCCAAGCTGTGAAACCGTGTAAAACTGTTTTCATTCAACGTTAAAAGCCTTTTAAATGAATTTCCTACAGTAGCTGTGATGGGTTAAAGCCTCATTACGTTTTTTATAGGATATAACCAGTTAAAGATCTTTACTGTCAGTCTCGCTGTAAAGGTTTGACTGGAGGAGGAAAATCTCATATTCTTTTAATGACATTTATTCAGATTATACGAAGGATGCTGTTGTAAGGAGGATGAGTACCTACTCGTAACATGCTTTCTTTTTGCAGCTCTTTTCTCCCTCTCTCTTCTCCCTCTTTCTCCCTCCCTCTTCTCATTCTTTCTTTCTCTCTTCAATTTCTTTTTAGCTCTATCGTCTCCCTCTTTCTCCCTCTCTTCACATCTTTCTTTCTTTCATTCTTTCTTTCTAGCGCTATCTTTTTCATCTCTCTCTTTTCCCTCTTTCTCCCTCTCTCCTCATTTTTTTCTTTCTTTCTCTCTTCAATTTCTTTCTATTTCAATCTTCTTCCTCTCTCTCTTCTCCCTCTTTCTCGCTCTCTCTTCTCATTCCAATCTTCTCCTTTCTAATTTTGTACTTCTTTATCTTATTTCTCTTAGTTTAGTTCTTTTTCTCTCTTCTTTCTTTTTTGTCTTGCTTTGACTCTATTTTTTCATTCTTGCCCCCTTTCTTTCTGTATACGTATGTCTCTTTGTTTGACTGCTCTTTTTTATTTTCTTTATCTCACTTTTCTACTCTTTATTTCAGTCATTTCTTTCTTTTCCTCTTTCTGTTTCTCCTTTTTATCTACCCTCATTTTTTTCAATCTTCTTTCACTTTTTCTTTATTTTTATTTTAAATTGTCTCTCTTTCTCTCCCATTTTCTGTTTTATTTCATTATGTCTCCTTTTCGGTCTTCATCTTCATTCTCTTGTTCTTTATTTATCTTGTATCTTTCCTTGTGCTGGAAGAAAACAATAAATCAGGGCAGAGTGAATGAGACAAAAAGCAAAAGAGTTTGAAGAATTGACGAATTTTCATTCCTCAGTTTTGGTCACTAAAGAAGAACTTACAGATCCGTAACGTAATAAAATTGGTAGAATACAGCTGTCAATTTTAATTCATGTTGTAAAATTTCCAAGAAGATATGTGAAAAGTGAGTAGAATTAATAAATACCTTCATAATAAACGCAATATTTGAGTAAAAAACGAATGACGGTCACAGAGCTAGTACAGAAAAGCACATTGACATGATTAATATATTGGTGAAACCTTTTCAAACTTGGTGGGGATCTTCTGATCGATTGATCTTGTGAAGTGCGTAGGTGTTGGCCTGAGCTGAAATGTGTGCAGCCATGTATGAACATTTTAATGAGGGGTTTTGGGGAATGAGGAGCTGAAGACCTGAAGGCCAATGGGAAAGTCAAGGATCTTATACTTTTCTGACCAAGTTCTCAAAAAGCAAAACTCCAAAAGATTAAAAATAAACTCTATCTATCCATCATCCATTCATCCATCTATCTATGTCCGTCCTACTATCTTTTTGTCTATCTGTCATGCAACCATATATCCATCCATCCACACGTCCATACTACTATCTTTTTTTTATATGTATTGCCATCCATCCATTCATTCTTTATATCTCTTTCTATCCATCCATCCATCCATCCATCTATCTATCTATCCAATCATCCATGGAACCATGTATCCATCTATTAAGTCTGTCTATTTAGTCTGTTCATCCATCCGTACATTCATCTATCCATCCATCCATCCATCCATCTGTCTTTATGTATATCCATCCATCCATCCATCCATCCATTAATCCATCAATCAAGCTCTCTTTGTCCATCCATCAATCTAACTCTCTCTGTCCATCCATCCATCCGTCCATCCATCCATCCATCTGTCCATTCATTCATCCATCCATCCATCCATCCATCCATCCATCCATCTGTCCATTCATTCATCCATCCATCGATCCATCCATCCATCTGTTTGTGTATATACATGCAGTCACTATATGTGAGCGTGTCCAGGCATGTTCTTGTTTCGAGTGCGAAGCTAATGCACATTTTAATATATATTCTCACATTCTTCTTATTAATCTTTTTCACACAACCGCTCTTTTTTTTCCCGAAGATGTTCCTGCAGGGCAGTAGTGATTAATTATTTGTGGAGTATGAGCGAACTGTGACGGGAGGGCCGGTGTTTACTGTCGACACTGCGAGGAACCCATCTGCTGTCACACTGACGCTGTGACTGATATTACGCTTACAGATACTCAAGTCATTTACAAAGACACCTCGTTCTTGTCTGCCATGATTCCAACGTGGATTTATATCTGCTGCTTTATCAGCCCCAGGGTGAAGGTGCGTTAAAAACAATAAAAAAAAGTGCAATCGTTCAACAGATTTAAGAATGTTTTTTCCCATGTCTCTGTATATTAAACCGATCTGGATGAATAAATAAGAAGTCGTTTCCATGTGCGACGCTTTCGCTTCATCAGCGAGGATTACGGAATCGTCGTTATTTGCCGATTAGACCATATGTTACTAGTCAGGAGGAGATTAACACGTAAACAGGCGCATTCGCAAATCCACAAGGAAATTCGGGAATCTCATATATTAGTCAATTTATTTCCTAATTAGCCTTGTATAAAACGCCGACACGCCAATCCAACTCGCATATTTACTTAATCATTGTCAAGATTGTGTGTAAATCGACTGATTTTGGGCAAGACTAAAACACTCCATGATTAAAACGAGCAATTTTGTAATAACGTTGTGCTATTCGTTTTAGGACGTGTTGGACGTTTAGGATCCTGGTTTTCTAATGGCTGATGTGTTCCCAGGCACAATGGAGATGTTTTCTCTTCATTGTTCAAATAATCAAGTTTAAATGAATGGCGTTTACATGCCTGAGTTTCAGCAGGCCTTTATTTTTCTCCCGGCCATGGCCTTTTATGGAAATGCCTTCCAATAACGACGACCACATATTAATTTATCACAAGACACGCTTGAGGAGATCGCAGAACGGCGAAACCCGGCACTCATCGCTACTGGACTCAGACGCACACAAATATCCGTGTCTCCTCCTTTCAGCCCGATTGGGACGTTCCAACCCAATAACTTGCTATTGAAGTGTCCTTCTTATTTTCCTCTCGGAGTCGGCCAGGCTGTAATCCACTTAGTTGCCTTCTTGACCCCACACGTCTCCTGGATTTCATAATTATCAGGAGCGATGGCTGCGGTGTGCACTTCACTTCCCATAAGTTTCCGTGCTGGAGAATTGAACCACGGAGGAATGCGAAGCTCACTCGGGTTGACACCAGTTACGAGACGCAACCTCCATTCTGACAACACAGTGGTGGCTGGAAAGGTGAACCGCAGAAGTTCAGCTGGGATAATAGGGATTGCTGTTTAGAAAATGAGGTTTTAAATGGCACAGACACAATTGACCTGCGTTGGTCTTTGGAGAATAAACGAAGATTATCACAAGTCTCCTATTCGTGTTGCCAGGCGTGGAGTTACGAAAGAAGTGATGGCTAAAAAGTCTTTTTGGAGATAAATGCATTGCTGATAAGTGTTAAAAGTGGTCAGAAAAGGTTTGATAAACATTTAAATTTTACTTTTTTTCACAAGATACAGTATCTGAAAAGAGATTTTTTGTGTTATAAGTCAAAACTTCCATGCATTTTAATAAAAATATAAAAAATATTAATAATACATATTCAGAATATTATTATTTGATGCAATATAATGCTCGATTTGTTGCATCAAATTACTTTGTATCCACATTTAACCGTATACGTTCATATATGCGTTACTGATAAGTGTTAAAAGTGGTCAGAAAACTTTTGATAACCATATAAATTTATTTTTTTTTTACCACAAAATTTATCTGAAAAGGGATTTTTTGTGTTATAAGTCAAACCTGTTTTTCTAGAATTTAGCACTGAACAGAAAAATAATCAGTTAAGGAAATGAAGCCAAAATATTGAGAATATTACTATTGGATGTAATTTGATGTTCAATTTCTTGCATCAAATTACTTTGTATCCACATTTAACCGTATAAGTTCAAATATAAGCACTCCGTTTTTCCAATTTTAGAAGCTTTCGTTTGGCGTGTGCTTATATTCATGTATATACGGTAATTCATTTTACAAAGTTTGCACACTTTGATGTCACAGTAAAACGACAAAGTCAAACTTTTCCCAACTGATGATAATAATCAGAGGCCTTGTAATCAGTCCGTCGCTCTTTTATAATCTGTTTAGAATGCAAATGGAGCAGGTTGAATCAACTGTCTTTACAATTGGGCTTAGGCGATAAGAAATTCAAACAATCTACCATCACACTTTCCTTTTCGCTCTTCCGTTGCAAAGTCGCCTGCGCTTTACACGACGCTTGAGCATCAGTTCTAGTCCAATCCTTCTCCTTCACACTACACTGCTTTATTATTCATCCCTCCGCCGATGCCAAAGCGACAGTCTAAAGCTTGACACACTCCGTGTAACATTTGCATGGAGTCAAACTCATTAGTTACTAGCTTTTAGATCTGTTAAAGGTCAGACGAGCAGAAAAAGCCATGCAGGACAAGAAGAGCATGTTTCAGACGCGCCTATTAAAGCAAAATGACATTTCGTCTCCTGATTGGGGCGGCAGTGTCTTTTTTGACGCTTTAACATTGAACTTTATTTGATTGGCTGGGTAAAAGTAGAATGCGTGCGGAGTTTGGTGAAGTGTGGAAGAGCGCATGTTTCGTAGAGATAAGAACTGCGCTGGTGCCGATTGTGTCATGTGCCATGTTTTTGCACGTCAGTCAGTTTTACTTACATCTCAATTGTTGCCTAATGAGGTTTTAATATTCCATTGGTGAATAATTTGTGATTATAGAGACAGAAATGGTTGGTAAAAGAGAAGATCACAGTCATTTATTAGTTCATCAACTGTCGATAGTTTTTTTTTTTTTAGACCTCAAAATGTGGCCAGTTGTGGTCCACAGTCCCCGATGCGTTTGCATATGGCTGCCCACTGCTCCGGGTTTGTGTGTGTCATTTCACTGTGTGTGTGTGTAAGTAACTTCACTGGATGTTTAAATGCAGGGTGGATTTTTTACACAGCCCCTAGTGGCCATATTGGCAAACTGATTCACTATGTAATTTCAAACCTTTCTCACAGACCCTGATCCAACCATCTTTCTTCCAATATGATCCAATTGGTGATATGCATTTATTAATAACCATAAGCCCTTAAAATAACATGTTTATTTCATTTTGTATTAATTTTACTTAACTTTTTATTTTACAAAGTAACAACAACTTGTGTGTGTGTGTACTGTTGTGTGTTCGTGAGTGTGTCTGTGTGCCATTATTTTGCACATTTTCCTTGAACATGTTTTACTTGGACGCCTGCAATAACACCACAAGCCACTTGGAGTTCCAGTTTAGATAGAGAACTGATTGATTAACAAATGACATTAGCGTGTTTAATTTGGCACTTTTTCATCTGCTTGCACGGGGTTCACACGCTAAATTGATGATGTGGGTGTCAAAGAGTGAGTTATTAATTGTCCTAATAATAGAAAAATAACTTCTGAAAAAAAAATGAAGGCAATACATCTTTCAATGGATTCTGATTCATAAATTGTGACATTCTGCTGCCTGTCAGATGGTAATTTTTATATTTTCTAATCATGCACCTTTTTCATTTCTGGGTCACTGGGAACTGGAACTAATTCCAGAAGATGAAACACGACCAATCACAGAGCAGGACACACCCATTCACACCTATGGCTAATTTTCAAGACTCCAATTCTTCTGAGCTCATGCTTTGATGGTCTCTCCTCTTTGCTCTCCTCCATGACCTTCTGCTGGAAGACATGATCAATATATAGTGATGTGGAGGGATGTGAAGGCATCACTGGCTCTGATAGTCTGTCATTCGGTCAGTCTTCCTGATCATCTCGCTTCTATCCTCCTCTCCAGTCGAGTTGACAATGACAAAATAAGTATATGGTAAGTGAAGAGGGAAACTGTCAGCCAGTGGTGTGAAAGCAACACTCTGCAGCTAAACAATACAAAGATAACTCACAATTTGACAACAAATAAAAGCTTCTGTCTCTTTTTCCTCCATCAGAGGAAACAGGAATCACCTTGAATGGAAAAGAATGGAATTTGTGTAGTGTTTGAATAGAAGTTGTATCATCCAAGGTGCTTTATTTAAAAGTTAAGGATTATATATTACAGGGTGAGGTCTTTACATCTATTTCCTCCTTTATAATGATATTGAGTTTTTTAATATGGCCACTAGGGGTCGTATCCAAATGACTGGAATTCGAATTCGGACTCAATACCAATTCCCTACCACAAGATCACAGCTTTATGGATCTAAATATTGCAATTATAATTGGACATATATTTACTTTTTTGGAGGTAATATATTACTGTAGTTTGAGATGTAATCCTTTGGTAATAGTGTAATTTCATCTAATTGCAGTTGTGATGCGAGACTAAATCCTTCCAAGGGTTGTTTGTTGATCTGGTGTTGTAATGCGAAACACAGTTAAATGAAGGTAAATGGTGGCGTTCTTCTCATCAGCGTTGTAAAACGCTTTTGAATTACTCTGAATCACAGTCACATTTTTGCGGCAGAATCATTATAGCGTGTTGATGTGGATTGATGCTTTGTTGTCGTGTGGTTGTGTAGCCATTTTACCTGGGGATTGATTTCTGGTGCTCACTTGTGTTATTTTATTTAAACTCAAGGATCATTTCCGTCTTTCCTTGTTTGTGTATGTTTCAAGAGTTTAGCCTCATTCCAACTGAGCTGATTGTGCCAAGTTTTTTTTTTCCTCTCAGGTTTTACGTTTTTTCTTTTCGAAAACAGAACAATTTAGTATTAATTAAATAATGACTATGACTGGTCAACAAGAGTATTCTTCGTTTCCAGACATCTAAATTATTTAGTTTAATACAATTGTTTACTTGTTTTATTGTTTGGTTCTTGTCAGATTGTAGTGCCACGTTTTTCTTTACTGTATATGCTTTAAAATAAAAAAGGATTTGTAGTTTTTAACTTAGACCTAAGGGATTTGCATTCTGAATCTAGACAGATCATTCCAGAGTTCTGGTGCTATATATAAGATATAAAAGACATCTCTCCAGAAAATCTAGATATTACATAATAATTAGTCTGGTTATTAAAAACTAGCGTTACAATTGTGAGACTCAAAGTATGAAATAGCGCGGTTACATTGTGAGGCGGTAAATCGTTAAGGGCTGTAAATGTTCTTGGGAGAATTTTTAACTGTATACGGTACTTTACAAGTGAACAGTGAAAAGTCAGATTTTGTTCGTGAAAATATCAAAAATACTCTTATTATCTGCGCATCTTTTTCAACTTCTCTGTGTTCGGAAGCATACACAACAAATATGTAAATGCATTTTTCAGTTTCCTTAATGATACATTTAACAGCCATTTTGTAGCTGATTAAATTGGGTTTGATAAGAATTTTGCACATTTGCTACTTGTTCCTATTTGTACAAAATAGTACCTGTTCTTTTTTCTCTGTCAAGCCCAGTAATCCACACCAGTGTTTTTTTTTTTTTTTTAAACCTGCCTCATTACAGTAGTGTAATACCGATTTGCTGACTATGCAAGAGTATTTTCTCCATGTCATGTTCACTCTTCCCTTAGCTGAGAGAACTGATGTTTCATCCCAAGATTTCCGCAGTTCCCGAGATGGTTGCTCAGTTCGGTTTGAGTGTTTTTCTATCTTCAGCTCTATTAGTCTATTGGAGGTTTAAAGAGTAACGTATCTTTTGTGTCAGGCTTTAGGTTTCTCAAGGTTCTTCTATTTCAGCAAACACCTTGGTATGAAATAAAGCCCAGACATTTAGATGTTGTGACCGGTTTTCACCCCACAAGCGTGATTTATAACAGACTGCAATTAGAAAATGGATAGGTTGAACTTCAAATGCTCCATTCATCGTTATTCTCAGGTTAACTTCTCCTGCAAATGTCTCAGACGGTTTCCTTATCATCCGTCCGCACCATGTTATTGTGTTTGGCTGTTGTGTTTTTCATCAGACTGTCATCAGGCATAATCAGACTCGAGCTGCGCAGAGTCGACTGGGACTCTGTGCATATTTCAAAAGTTTTCTTATGTGGTGCGACGTAAATCTGCAGCAGTGATTTCCTTGCCTTTACTGTGCAGTAGTATGAGGTATAATTGTTACTTACCTATAGGAATTGTACAATCAGAGATGTATTGTGAAGCATTGAAAGGAGCCTAGTTTGAATTATGTGGCTTTAGAAAAGGAAATATAGTGGGATTCTTAGACAAAGAGACGTAGATTGGGCTAATAGATAGATAGAAACATAGATAGATGGATAGATAGATAGACAGACAGACAGACAGACAGATAGATACATAGATAGATAGATAGATAGATAGATAGATAGATAGATAGATAGATAGATAGATAGATAGATAGATAGATAGATAGATAGATTGATTGATTGATTGATTTCACTTTCAATGTTGTACAGTAATCACCTTGTACAGTGTCTGCATCCTGAAATCCATACATGGTGTATATCACACATTCATCAGTTTAAGTTACAGGGACTTAAATAAATACCTGTGCAAGGTTATATATTGTGTGGGGAATTCCTGGACACAAAGCAGTCATATAAGACTATCAGCTCGGTGCCAGACACTGGAGATAACTCCACCGTCTCCCGCTGGATGCTCCAGCTAGTTATCCTCACATTACAGTAGCCAGAGAAACACAGAATAACGCTAAGATAATTCTCTCTTTTGGGAGACATGAAAACAAATTTTAAATAGCTGCGAGTTCGTTTTGCTCAAGTTTGTAGATTCGCGGCGTCTCTGAGGAGCGTTTCATACAGCAGGTTTTATTACCACCGGTTGAGGAGCAGAGTTCAGTTCTCTCCGTTTGTATTATGTTCTTAAGCAATTCTGTATTGAATTGATACACCTGAGGGAATCCATTCTGCCCTTCTCGCTTAGAATAACACCGCTTGTATTTTTCCTCCCTCGTTTCGCTTTCGCTTCTTCTCTGAAATGTGCCTCTCCGACAGTTTCTTCATAAGCCCAGGAGTGAAGCTGTAACTGATTGTAGTTGTGTTCGAGCAGCCACCGTGAAAATCACAGACATTCTGTTTCTGCATGTAAGAAGGTGTTTCAATCGCTTTCTGAACCCTTCTGTACCAATAAAGGCGACTCAGATATGCTGTTCCGAGGCCTGTAAATGTTGAACATGGTGCTGGTGGTGGGGAAAGTCATGGGCTCAGATGCTTGGAAAAATATGTACTGTAGCTGTAAAAATATTAGTCTGGGAATAATTGCTATTACTAATTATACACTGGTCTCCAGTTTCCTCGCACAGTAAAAAAAATAAGTAAAAACATTGTCTATAAGTGTGGGAGTGTGTGTCTGTGTGTCTCACTCTGTGATTGGTTGGCCACCAATCTAGGGTTTCTGGCCATAGTTGCTGAAATTAGAGATCCCAGAGATGAAATAGGTACAGAAAATGGATGGATGGATAATTGTAAATTACAAGTGACTGTATTCAGAATTGTGTAACTATTTGTAGCTCCGTAATGCCTCAAATATTGACAATAGTTACTGGACTCGGCAAATTCACACTTTTGCAAAGTTTCTAAAATTCCAATAAGAATTTATTTTAAGAATTTTAAACTGCATGTGCGCATTTTCAAACGTGTAGTTAAGTGACATTGAAGTGAAATACAAGTCATAAGTTAGGTTTGTTACTGAAGTAATAGAAGTATTTATAAGAGAAGTATTCAGCCAGAAACAGCTTAATTTTCAAAAATGTTGCTTTTTTATTTCATGCTTGAAACATTTATTTTTAGCATGTGAATACAGTATTACAGTGTCACAGAATGGGAATTTGGTGGTGGTAAATAAAGTTTACGGATACAAAGTGTTCCTCAATTCTCAGTTTTTCTGATTAATCTTTCCTAAAGTATTTCTTTCAGTCTTTAGAACTTCAACTTTGTCATTGGAGCAGCTGTGCTCCACCATCTTGTCTGAGCTCAGTGAACTGTGGGTAATGTAGTGTGTCCTCTGAGGAGAAGCTGTGATCCAGAACACTGCAGCAGCGCCTGAGTCCATAACACGGAACAATCATTAAAACTGTTGTGAGGATTATCTTCCCGGAACCACATGAGTCATTTAAATCAATCCTGTGGATTATTCCCTGGAGTATTGTGCAGGCTTTAATCTACTCTGAAAAACATATGCAAATTAGCTTCCAAATCGGATTTTACAAATAAATTGTGAAAAGTTTTTTTACACTAGTTATTACCTTTTACTTCTTGTGAGTTTTCTGTCTATTAAATACGAGTTGGAAGGAGATTAAAATGAGATAATAAAAAAGAAAAGAACGAAAAGGCAGTAAATGTCTGAAGCATCGTCTGTTATTTAATGGCACACTTGGGTTTGAGAGCCTGTCTGTGGCTGTCGCTTCTGCTTTGTGTGGATTATGCGTAACACACACACACACACCTGCCATTACAGATAAAAAGTGAATTGTGTGAACGCTAGAGGTGTAATTTATCGAGAGCCTAATGGATTTGCGAAAGTGAGGCATTGCTTTTAGACAGGAACATCAGCGTCTTGCTAAACACGCGCCGGCGTCTGAGTTAGCGCTGCTGTGATGAGTGGGTTTGTCTAGATTGGACCGGAACCCGTGTATAATTTCACACTGAAGTCGTCTGAAGTCTTCTCTCACGTTTGCGTCTTCACGCTTGGATTGGAAATTTGGTTTAACTAGAAGCCAGTTCCTGAAACCAAGTTTCCAGCTGTGTCCCATTTAAACCCACCGCCGCTCTCGTCGTTTCAGACAAATGATTTTACGTAGCCAGAAACCACTGTCGTTTTATATTTTTTTTCTTTAGCTGCCTGACGCCTTTTCTAATGAGATGCCACCAGGAATTGTAAATGAAAGTAGTCAGCAGACCAACAGCAGTCACTGCAACTGGAGTTTATTTATTTATTACGTGTTGCAAAGTGGCTGGAAGTGTTTTTTTTAAAAAAGCCGGACTGATCTTTTGTTCCACCTTCGATTTCAGAAGTAGTCTTCTAGTAGTCCTTCCGAATCTGCTCAGAAGTCAGTTATGAGTTTAGCAAAAGCTTTTAGTGACAGCTACTTACCATTGCATCACGTTTTTTTTTTTTCAGTTTCTTAACACAGTGGTGTAAAGTACTTGAGTAAATGGACATTGTTACTTTACTTGAGTATTTTTTGGCCATTTGGACTCCACTACATTTGAATAGACACTTGCCAATATTTGTTACATTGTGATTGTGGGCGACAAGTCGGCATCTTTTTGTACGGCTGTTAATTTATTGGGTGGACGAGGTGATATCGCCATCTGGATCAGGATGCTGAAGGTACTGAATACTGGATGAATAAATTACTGAGTTTTTTATTGGATACTTTACGACTTTTACTCAAGTCTTCTTGGAATTGAATTTCAATTCCAATATTTGAAGAGGCAACAGTAGATGTTGCCAGCACATTACACATCAAAATGAGCCAAAATATTATTAAAATTAAAATGTATTAAAGCAAATTATCACCAAAACAAATTAATGGCTAATGTTAGTTAAGATAGCTAACTACAAAATACAATCTAACAGTCTTTACAGATTTAAGGTTGTGTTAATGATAAATTATGAAAGTATACATTTTTATATTCGTAATATAATATATTGATGATCATATGAGTTAGTGACACATATCAGCAAGTATAAAATAGATGTATGTTTTTCAGTATTATAATGTATGTATTATTCCAGTCTTCATCAAAATCTGAGCCACTAAATACAGTACATTTAAATTAAATGCAGTTACTGCTCGAGCTCAGGTTGTTTATCACCGGACTTTGCTGCACTTATCTGGTTTTCTGGAAAGCCTTTACATGCGTGTACTTCGGCAAGTCGATGTTATCACTGTTGTGTGAAAACACACGACTGACTTTAACAAACACGAACCCGTGAGACAAAAAGAGTCTGGCTACGCCAATCAGGTATCAGAGATGCTAACATCTTCCCTGATGGGGACACACATCTCCGAGAGAAATTTCCGGGAAAACAAAGATTCACTGTGCCGCTTCTAAATTAAAAAAGCCTTTTTGACATCCTCAGGCATATGGTTTGCCGATACTGTACGTACTCCACACCTCATAGATAAATCTGTAGGCATAAAAAAAAAAAACGGGCTGCATTTACCAGATAATATTTTTTAAGCGCACTAAATTCCCAGCATGTTCTGGTGGTGTCATTGTAATGAATACAGAATGCATTTCTCCCAGGATCTTTTCCAGCGCCAGCAGAAATCAGCCAGACTGTGTTTAGTTATTTACTGGCGTACAGTACGGCCAAACAATTACAGAGCCCTGCCCCGCAAAGGTGAAGATATAAAAGGAATATTTAATGCAATTTCGCTCATAGGACTTCAGTGGATGAAAAGGAGCGGGGAATGTTCACTTTGCTTCCAAGCAGTCGGCATAATAATGGTCATGTCCAGAGGAGATGAGTTTGTTTCTGTGGAAAGTAATTGCACTAAACTCAGAGACAATAAAACATCCTCGGGGAGCGAAGCGAGAAACCAAAGGGATTCCATTTCCTGTGTCATGGCGCATGCCGCATTTAAGTTAATACAAGTGTGTTTCTCGGAAATAAAAGAGTGGGGAAAGATGGATCACAACACAACTGTGGCAGTCTTTATATGGCCTGTGTAGACATCTGCTGTAGCCGTTTTTAGAAAAAATTGCTTCACTTGCTTCTCTTTTTCTAAGTCGCTTTGGATAAAAGCGTCTACCAAATGACTGTAAAGTAAAGTAAAGTAAAGTAAAGTTGGACTTGCCACCCCGGTGTTGCAAGTTCGAATCACAGTCCTGATTTGAAATCTGAAAACCATGCTTGAGTAAAAGTACGGATACATCACTTTAAAAATTACTCCATTACAAGTTACAAGTCTCCAATTATAAGAAGACTTGAGTAAAAGTCTTAAAGTATCCAATTTCAAAAGAACTTAAGTATTTTACTCGTGTGGAATTTAGGCTACCAAAACCATCAAGAAATATGAGAGCAAGAAACTTTTTAACGTAGGCTTTATTTCCTATATTGAAATTAAATGTATCACCTCACTGTTTCAATTGGCTGAACAAAAATTTAAATTTTAAATTAAATTTAAATAGAACCTTTATTAGTCCCTCATGGGGAAATTTTTTCTCTGCATTTAACCCATCCGATCAGACATGAACTCGGAGCAGTGGGCAGCCACGGTGCGGCGCCCGGGGGGCATGTGGGGGTTCAGTGTCTTGCCCATGGACACTTAGTTTGTAGAACTAGTTGTAGGGGGATTCGAACCGGCAACCTTTTGGACACCAGTCCAAGTTCCCTACCACTGGACCACAAAGGATAAAAAAGAACAAAAAGTCAGTTTCAGTCAAACACAAATGTGGAAAAAAGTGCTCCAAATTAATAGTGTCCAGTACCTATCACCTGGTTTGCCAGGTCACCTGGTTTGAAACTAACCGCGGTATCTAATGAGTAACGATAAGTGACAGATCAAATATGGTGGAGTAAAAAGTACAGATACTCAATCAAAAATGTAGTCAAGTAGAGAGTAAAAGTTGCTTATGGTTCTGATAGTACAAGTACAAAGTAGCCAAAAAAAGAGTACTTTACACCACTGCCCGGGTGCCACGTTGTGTAACTTCACTGAATGGACAATTTTGATACTGCCCCTAGTGGCCATATTGACAATCTCACTCACTTTAAGTTACTAATTTAATACACTTACGCTCCTATCCTATGCTCCGTATCAGATTGGACCTTTTGACACGTCGCCTCACAGCATCAGGACCTGGATGCAGCTTTCCCATCACCGATCGATTCTTTTCCATCACAAAGTTGAATCTGGAAAGTGGCCAGACGAACGTAAGAATCGTGGAATAGACAGTGTCTCGGCTGACCACTTGTGATCCGATCAACAGGGACAGATGTTCGCATCAGGCGTAAACACGGCCCCTGTCATCCATCCAGCTCATCCCAGCATTAGCGCAGTGTTGATTTAAGTGTCCCTCGCCGCATTCCTCTCCCGCTGGTGTGTTTACACTGGAGACTGTGTGTGCTCTCTTTCTCAGACAGGTCCGTGCAGGAGTCCTGCCATGTAAGGCCTGATTATCACTGCAGACATGAAGAGTGTTCAGAGACAGTCACACACAGCAGAGGAAGTTTACACAATGGCACGGTCAGTGTGTTTTAAGATGATGATGACTGTTGTGACGGCGGCGTGATCCTTCTAATATTCCTAGTGACAAGGAGATTTGAAGGCATGACATTCCCAACACACCTTTTTAATCGATGGCGGATGCTTAACTCTCATATCATGTTTTTTTTTTTTTTTTCAAAATAATCAATTTGACCCGGGGGCCTTTATTATGCATATAAGTGTCAGAAACCAAAAAGTTCCCAAAAAGTGTGTGTGTGTATGAGAGAGAGTGTGTGAGTGTGTGTCATCGGTGTATTATGTCTCATTGTTGCAACATAACAAATAGTATTTGATCTTTCTGACTCTTTTGAGCTTCCGTTTTGTCTGGTCCAATTGATTCAAACATTACGTATCTTTGTAACAAAAACATGTATCGGGCGTTTCGAACATGTGAACGTAACCATTTTTTGCTTATGTAGTAGATTACACTAACTAAGGAGAAGGAAAGTTTTTTTAAACTTTTAACAAGGGTCATGTAGCATAAACATAACATAACAAAAACATGTACAGTAGCGTGGTGTTACAAATATGTGACACCGTTCAGCGTCCCAAGTTTGTCATCTTCTAAACATTTTTACAAATTCTGCTTTTTCATTGATTTTTTGGAAACCCTTGCTTTCTGATTTGTCACCTTTATTCGTAGAAATTTTGTTCTTCCTAAATCTGGGTCCCGAGTTTATCTTCTCGTCTTCATAGTTTCAACTTCCCCAATTTCAACCTTTTTTCTTTTTTACTTTTGCCATTAGCTTTGAATGGGAGTCATCTTTGTGTCCTTTTTTGTCATTTTTAATCGTAGAAAGTTTGTTCTTCTTTCTAAATCTGCGCTTAGAGTTGATCTTCTCCTCTTCATAATTTCATCTTCTCAATTTTTATTTTTTCCTCAATCTCAATTTTTATTATGGGAGTCATTTTTTGCATTCATATTTGTCACTTTTAAATGTAGAAATTTAGTTTTTCTATCCAAAATGTGTGTTTTGAATTCACTCGTCTTGTATAGTTTATCTTTTCCACTTTTTATAATTTTATAACTTTAATTCATATTTATAACTTTAATTCCTAGTTTTGCTTTCCCTTTGACAAATGGGATTCATCATTCGGCTTTGATCGACCATACTGTTTTCAATGGGCTTATCTTCTCCTCATCGTTCATCTTGGAAACATTCGTTGCTTCAACTTTTAATGGGTCTACAGACTTTCATCCTTATCTACTCAAATCTTCTTCCTATCTCTTTTTTGAGTCATCACAGTTAGGTTTGGGCTCTATTTACGTAATAACGTTTCCATTAGTGTCAGTGCTCAAGCTACTTTTTCTCATTCCCTTGTTTCTACATGTCAACATTTATCTTTAGCAAACATTTCTTTCATAGAAATGCCCCTAATACTGCCATCGGTTAATCTCAATTTTCGGTTCATTGTGAAATCAATTCACTAAGATCAATTTGTAGTTCTTCAGTGATCATGAATGTTTGAGGAGTCAATAGAATGCCGATATTCATCAATTATTAAACACATTTCCATGTTCTTAAAACCCAATTTAGTTTCATCTTGGTAGAAGATGACTGACTGTCTTAATATTCTGAATAATTTTTAATGTTACACCATTTTGAGCCCATTATGTGAATTTGATTACAATCTTTGTCCAAGCATTAATTTCCTTTTTCTTGAATATATCCACGTGTTGTGTCTGTGCAGAGACGATGTGAAGTGTCTAGTTATAAGGAATATTCTTTTTTCCTTAGTTAAATTAAATTATGATATTTTTACTTTAAAATTAAATCAATTAAGAGTGATTTTTTTTCTCCCAAATTTCCCAAAAAAATGAAGTACAGAAACTATTGCACACTACACACCAATTTGTGATTCCAATACAAACAAGCCTGTGAAGTGGATTTAAAGAAAGAATTGTTTGTTCTGCAGAATGTTGGTCATTGGTTTGACTGTGGTGAGTTGAAGTTCACACCCACGGGGCCTAAACTCTGCTCACAATACTTAGAAAATCCCATGAGCCTTTGAAACGCTCCACCTCGAAGCCTCCCACTGGAAATATATCAGTGGATCTCTGCCTCTCGCACAAAGCAAAGCACGAAGACGTTTGATTTCTGCACCTAGAGCGTACGCAAACACACTTCGCAATCACTTCAGCCGTGCACTCAATCATCTGCGCATACGTTAAGAATCGAATACATTTGCATTCATTGACGCATCGGTGCGCATCAACATATTCCTAACCAGAGGTGTAAAGTACTTGACTAAATCGCTACTTAAGTATTTTGGTTACTTTGTTCTTGAGTAGCAAAAATGTAAGCATTTTTTACTCTACTTAACTGCATTTGTAATTGAATTTCTGTACTTTTTAGTCTAATATATTTTAGTGGACACTTACCGTTATTTGTCACATTGTGAGTGTGTTGACAAGTTGGCATCATTTTCTACCGTGGTTTATTTCTTGGGCGGACAAGGTGATATCGCCATCTGCAGGATGCTGAAGGTACTGGATGTGTTTTATGCTTTTTTTTAAATCCCGTGAATTAGCGGTCGCACTTTATTTCTATTTTGAGTCTGACTGAGACTGAGTTTTTGCTCTTTTTTTGTCTATTTTGTTCTGCCATTTTGAAACATTAAGGCGTTAAAATTCATTTCCACATCAGAGATGAAATCCTCATCAATAAAGAGTTTCTTGTTTTTCACATATCTTGGTGTCACGTGAGCCTATATTCAGTACAAGTAAAATACTTACATTCTTTTAAAATTGGACACTTTTACTCAAGCCTCGGGATTGGTTACTTGCAACTTGTAATTTTTACAGTAAGGTATCCGTACCATACTTAAGCATGCTTTTCAGGTACTCCTCTTTTCCTAACCCTTTACACCTCTTTTCCTAACCTTTTCCAAAGAGTCTATTGTGAAAGATTTAGAATAGACTCTCTGGTGGCTTTGTAGGGGTTTTACCTTTTCCTTTTCTTCTTAGAATGAATGCTATTTTTCATTTATCTCTTCAAGTCTAAACTTTCCTCCGGGTGCTCCTGAAGACAGGCTAATACTCAGAAGCGCAGCATCGCCGCTTCAATAAAAGGCCGCGGAGCTGCATGTGGTCAGTCCTTGAAGTGGACGACCTGTTGCAACCACTGCCAACTAAATATCATCTCTATGGAGAATCAGGCGTTTGAACATTTCCTTTATTGGTCTAAAATTCTTATCTGGAGTCTGGGAGAGAGTTATGGCTTTGTACAAACCGTACTTTTGGTCTTTCAATAGTTTGGGTGTTTCTGCAAATTTCGGACTGGAAAACCACATTTCTGCACTTTGTGGACTCACACAGCCTGTTGTGTAAGACTTTCCGTTGAGATGTGAGGCCTATAAATAAGTAAAAATGTACAACCGATATCTGCAAACATAATCCAAACAACTATGATTTATACGGTGTCCATATATCTTCCCTCTCCTTTTCATATCCGTAAGTTTAGTGTGATGAATTTGTTTTATTCCTCGACGCTAGAAACATTGGGACTCGCACGCACGTATAGAATATGTAGAGGTTTGTTTACAGATGGAGGATGGAGTTCATTTTTCACAAGCTCTGTCTCCAACAGCAAGAGGATGATAAAATGCAAAAATCCCGGGCTGAGATAATGTCGATAGAAAGCTCCTGACCAAACATGCAACACTTGTCATCGCCTGGGATTTATCGCGTTGTATTGTATGAATTTCAAAAATGTGCCTGGGCTTTTCTTCAGGAGAGCAGGTCTAGCTTTTCAAAGCAGACAAATTAAACTCGACCAATGGAAGAGAGGAAGAGGATATGCTTTGCTCGGGGATGGGGATCTTGTCAGAGTCGCTGATGGATTCTTTGACCTAGCTGGGATTATAGTATTACTTACACCAGGGTGGGTCGATATAGATGCACTGTCTATGACTGGATAAAGGAAAGTCTTTTCTCTTCCACCGCTCTTGTGATCACGTTTCATGCGGTTCCAGTATTCTCCCGGATTTGCGATGCGCTGTTCATGCTTAGGCCGCGAATTAGCACGTATTTAGAAAAAAAACCCAACTGAAGTCTATGGAGAAAACCATGTCTCATATTAGGTGCTGATGTAAGGGGTTTTATCTTGAGTGGCACTTTCATCTTGGCAGTAATAGGGTCATGAAATTGCTTCGGCTTGGCGGTGAAACTGTTTACCTTTAGCATCTCTCCGCTGATTCCACTCGCAGGTTTGAACACAACCGAATTATGTCGTTCGGATTGTTAGCAGACATATTTTTGGGCTTGTTGATCTAAATTAAACTGTGTTAGAGCTCAATTATGTATTTATTAACACTGTGTTTACGCAAATTTAAGCACCACGTGAATATAAGCAACCTTCTGATTTCTCGGGCTCAAAATAAAACATTTCATTAATAGGGGAACATAAGCATGTCAAAGTCGGGTTACATATCTTAACAATACTTATTTTACCTATTTTAACACAAACCCGAGTTGTGACTCAAATAATAGATTTTAAAAATTGTGACGTAAAAATCATTTATAAATGTAGTAGAGTATATCTCCCATAGGGGGTGCTATTATTCCACTTGCTATGTCCATTTATGGTCGTATTCTGGTTTACATAGAATAGAATAGAATAGAATAGAATAGAATAGAATAGAATAGAATAGAATAGAATGCCTTGTCATTCCATCACTTGGTTACATTGAAATTAGGAACACTACGCCATGTGGTGCACAACAGAAGGAAAAGAGCACGCAAAATAAAAATGTAAGAAAATGTACATAGAATAAGCTAAAATATAAATTGTACCTCTAGTAGAAAATATACAACATATAAAATGAGAGTAAAAAAATAAGCATCTTTGTAAACTTTTTCAATAAACAGAGTAGACAGTGTTATAGGGAAGCATGTTGCGAGGACCATAACTGTTGAGTAAAAAATATGACAATAGGTGTGAGAGAGTGTAAATGTGTGTAGGTTTGTCCATCTCTGTGATTGGCCATTCTGACCACTCCTTCAGGGCCAGAGTTCAGCTCCTTTGAACACAGAAATGGAAAAAACTAAATGAAATAGATGGATGGTGATTTTTTGAAAAGGCAAATGCGAGTAAATGCCGCTTAATTGTTCGACAAAGCTAAACTTTTTCTTACCATCTCATTTTTTTTATTTTTTTGTCTTTTGTAATGATTTTAATTATTCTTTTGCAATTGTCAATGTCTATTCTAATATTGTGATACATGTGCAATCCTGTGATTGGCTGTTACCCTGTCCTGGGTGTGTCTTCAGTCCAGACGCTTTTGGCTCCAGCTCAACCCAGATCTGGATGAAGAGGATTGGGGATGTATTATGGAATGGAACTTTTTGAAAAAGTTGATTTATTTTTGTTCCGGCCTGTTCGCATCTGTTCATCAGATAACCTTTTAGATGTTCGGTTACTTCGGTAATTCAATTTGGTGCTGCTATTTCATAAGACATCATAAACGTCACCTTCGGTTTAGCTAAAAATGAGATAAATCTGAGGTAAACTGAGGCGAAGGGAGTTGATCATGCACTAGTTCCTCACCATCAGTTTCGATCACAGCAGATAAGAAAATGAACAGCTCTCGTCTGGGCTTTAATTTCTTCGCTGTCCGTAGACGTGGAAGTCTCTTGTTAGGATATATTGAAAGATGCAATCATAGTTTTTCATTTGCATTTTCCTGGCCGTGAGATTAAATGGAGATCTGGTTTATTGATCGGTGCTCGGCTGCCTCCTCTGCTGACATTTCTGTGGGTCAAAGGTCACGCGAGGTGACCGTGGGCTTCCTTAAACTCTGCGAAAGAGAATGTTCTGACATTTAACCATCAATCTTCAAAAAAAAAAAAAAAAATCCCATTCACAGCAAGCGGACACACAAACTCGGTTTTGAGGAACATCATCATTGTTATGCATCAGGATTGAAACGGTTATTTTCTTTACATGTTAAAGGATGTGACTCGACGGCGACGCTGTTTGATGCGCAGTGTGTGTTTGAAGTCATGCATGCAAACTCCAGATGTTGGTTTGAGTCGCAGGTCTGTCATCAAAGGCTTCACGCCTGTTCCGGGGGTCTTGAGCGAGCACACACTGCTTACATTTCAACCCTCCGCTCTCCATTGATCTCTCGGGCTAAATCAGACGCAGGAATGCACACGGATGTACAGTCGCTTTGGCGCCCTGAGCCCCCGACACTTCCATCCATGTGGTCACCATGACAACACCCTAGTTGTCAGCTGCCATCTCCGGATCCGGCGAGATGGAGGCAATTCCCAAATTCCAAGACTTAATGGAATTACCGTGATGCATGTCAGCGGTTCTGAGCACGTTTGTGATCCGTGTGTGTGTCCGCGTCAGGTCACGCAGAATAGCAGAGAGCCGTATCCGTCAGGGCAAAGGTTCAAATCAGTTAATTTGTGCTATCCTGTTAGGCTTTAAATCTAGCTTTATATATCGTGTTTTTAAAATAATTACATTTTTTTACATGTACAAGATACATGTGTATTTTTTACATTTATATTTAAAATAATTACATTTTTACAATGTAAACTTATTACGAAATTACTCATGGATATTGACATTATTATTGACATATTACATTTTTTACTGGAATATTTGATTATTCTTGTTTAAAAATTGCTATTTATACAATTTTCGTGGAAAAAAATGTTACAATTTTATTATGTATATGATGCGTATTATTTATTAACATTTCTTAATGTCATTTTAATTATATCATTTGTTTCCAGGAATAGTCTGAACTGAGATGTTTTCAGCAGGTCCTGTGAAGTGTTATGCAAAATTGGGAAATTTAAATTTGCATTTAATTTATCAGTATTTTTTATTGATTTAGTCTTTTTTTTTGTATGTTTAAAATAATTCAAAACATCATTCACTTACTTTTTACACACACACGCACACACACACACACACACACACACACACACACACACACACACACACACACACACACTGCTAACTTTAATTAATTAATTAATTAATTTACATTTTTGTTTAATTAATTGAAAACATTCATTTCAGATTTTCAGTAAATCAATAGATTTTTTACTGAAAAAGACTAATTTTCTAAAAAGGTCTCCTTATTAAGACACATGACACAACCTTAAACAATGGTTCAGGGAAGCTATTTTTCCAAAATGTGTAATAAATCATATATATTTGTACAGTTTATATTCAACACCACTATTATTTAACATATTCGTGACCGTATATGGAGAGCAACTGGCAATGTGACTCAAGCGACCGATTATATCAGGTTATAACTCCCTCATCTCGCATCTCACCTACTTTTCACTCTCATCTTTGTCTTCTCTGTGGAATAGTCTGGCCTTATCAAGATGACAAATAGAATTGTTGAGTGAGAGAGACAGATGTTCTCAATTGGAAATAAGCCTCTATATTTGTAGCCAGGTTTATGATGACTATATTTAGTAATGTGGGTCTGCTCCTCTGACTTACACTTCGCCATCGACTGTCATCCTTTCTCCCCTTATCGAGGTCAGCGACCTTTTGACCTGTTTCTCAGGCGTGAAGACCACATATGAGAGGGTTGAGAAGATGGTGTGATTGTTCGATTGTTTGTTTGGATGGGACGTCTTGTCAGGGAAGAGATATCGGTTTCATTTTAGGAGATGAGACGTTTAGCTGTCCTTGGCCTGGAGCCAGTTACATTCTCTTCTCCCTTCATTGGGATTAACTGTGCATTTGTCGGAGGCATGCTGGGAAACATCGGTGAAACTTCCTCTCGCAGAAGTACAGAAATTCCTCCCACATCTTTTTTTGATACAGTAGCCTGTCGGTGTTAGCAGTTACATTTAAACTGTCACAATCGTGATCATAGCAATTAGCAACCAATGAGCTTCATGTAAGTCGGCTTCAAGCTTTAGCTTCACAATACTTCATATTACAGTTAAGCACACTCCATTTTTATAATGTTTTTAAGAGTTTTAAGAGTCCAACATTCCCAAAGAACATTTAGGCTGTGTGTTTTGTGCATTTGTTTTACCATCGCAGCTCCCGATTTGAAATCGTATCTAATAGAACAATATCGCCCTCTAGCGTTAGTCTATGAAAACATGCACAATATACTTTTTAGGTACATATGATATGTGATAACTGTGCTTGGCTCAGAGGTGTAAAGAGCACCTGACAACCACACTTGAGTAAAAGTACGGATTACTTACTGCAAAATGTATTTTCTTTTCTTATAAATGTATATAAGTCACCAATTTAAAGAAAACTTGAGTAATTTGTAATTCAAGTAATTTGAAAAAGTATCTGTTTTTAAAATAAATAAAGTACTGTATTTTACACATACTGAATTTAGGATATAAAAAAGCTAAATAAACAATTTTTTCTTTATTTATAAGGTTTATTTCTTCTTATGTAAAAATGACAGACTTTTCACGCTTCAATTTAACGCTTCAATTTTTCAAAATGACAAAACAAGATAGATTTTAAAATAGAACATAAAGTCAGTCTCAGTTAAACTCAAAAGTGCAACCGCTAGTTAAAGTGCACATGATTTAGCTCATAAATAGCATCCAGTACCTTCAGCATCCTGCAGATGGCGATATCGCCTCGATAATTAACCAGTAGAAAAAGATGCCGACTTGTTGCGCAAAATCACAATGTAGCAAGGAACGTTAAATGTCAATTCAAATGTAGTGGAGTAAAGAGTACAGATACTCAATCACAAATGTAGCCTAGAGATTAAAAGTTGATTATATTTTTTATAATCAGTACAAGTACAAAGTAGTCAAAAGAACTTAAGTAGCAAGTCCATCTACTCAAGTACTTTACAGTACTGCCTGTGTGTATATGTGTATATAACTATTTGGTCTTTCTTTTCTTCCTCAGAATATGCCCGGCCTGCACAATGGACTCCAACAGCAGCGAGTTGGACCAGTACTTGCCAAGCGACAGTCTGGGAGTGGGAATCTACCCAGCATCCACTCTGTGGCCCTTTCACCAGAACACAAGTCTGATCAACCTCTCGGCCGTATTCAAGCTCAACGGCAGCCAAGTCCGAGTGGAAGGTCAGTCCTACGAGCCGCTGGGTGAGCACTCGCTGTGGCACGTCGTGCTCATCGTCCTGTTCACTGGACTCCTCTCCTTGGTCACCATCATTGGCAACATCCTGGTCATGGTGTCGTTTAAAGTGAACCGCCAACTCAAAACCGTCAACAACTACTTCCTGCTGAGTCTGGCCGTGGCCGACCTCATCATCGGCGTCATCTCCATGAATCTCTACACCGCTTATATCGTCATGGGCAAGTGGGCCATGGGAAACTGGGCCTGCGACCTCTGGCTCGCCATCGACTACGTGGCCAGCAACGCATCGGTTATGAATCTGCTGGTCATCAGCTTTGACCGCTACTTCTCCATTACGCGGCCTCTGACGTACCGGGCCAAGCGGACCACCAGACGGGCCGGCGTGATGATCGGCCTGGCCTGGTTTGTGTCGCTGGTACTCTGGGCTCCCGCCATTTTGTTCTGGCAGTATTTTGTGGGAGAACGAACCGTCCCACCGGACAAATGCTACATTCAGTTCCTCTCCGAGCCCATCATCACGTTCTGCACCGCCATGGCGGCCTTCTACCTCCCCGTGAGCATCATGAGCGTCCTCTACTGGCGCATATACAAAGAGACCGAGCACCGCTCTCGGGAACTGGCCGAGCTGCAAGGCTCCAGCGGGCGATTCCCTGCGCCCCAGAAGTCTCGCTTCCGCCTCCACGCCACCAGCGGAAGCTCCAGGAGCTGCAGCAGCTTTGAACTGGGCCAGCCAGGACGCCGGCAAAGCTTAGTGCAGGGTCTGAGCGGGCGCTTCCACTGCTGGGGCTGGAGGTCCCGGGACGGGTCCCACCGCGAGGCCGACCAGAGCAGCAGCGACTCCTGGAACAACAACGACGCGGGACTCTCGGCCGACCACTCCGGGTCGTCTGATGAGGAGGAGAGCGCGCCCTCCACCACCCGGGCCATCTTCTCCATCGTCCTCAGCCTTCCGGGAATGAGGGCGGCTGTGACGTCCCAAGTCACGTCGTGTGAGGAGCTGGACACGGAGGAAGACCCCTTAAGGAGCCCGGGGGGAGTCGAGGGCAGCGTCACCAACGGGAACAAGCCCTTCTCTGAAAGTGTGGGCAAAGTCCCGTCCTTGTCCGCCATCCCTCCATCGGCTCCCAGCTCGGACGGCAACGGCAAATCCCCGCCCGCACCCATCACCTTCAAAGAGGCAGCTATAGCCAAGCGCTTCGCGGCTCGGGCGCGGACCCAGATCACCAAGCGGAAGCGCATGTCCCTGATCAAAGAAAAGAAAGCGGCTCAGACGCTGAGTGCCATTCTCTTTGCCTTCATCATCACCTGGACGCCCTACAACATCATGGTGCTGGTGAACACCTTCTGCAACGGCTGTATCCCAGAGAACCTGTGGGCGCTAGGCTACTGGCTGTGCTACGTCAACAGTACGGTCAATCCCATGTGCTACGCCTTATGCAACAAGACCTTCCGCAGCACCTTTAAGATGATCCTCCTCTGTCGCTGGGATCAGAAAAAAACCAAGCCCATTTTCCCCCAGAGACCAGCGGTGAGGTTTCACAGGACCATTCCTACAGACTCCACATAGCATTCGTAGCTCCAGGCGTGGCTCATTTGCGTAGGGCGTGGCTGAGGTGCCGTGACTTTGGCCTTTAATTCATCGGTGCCAAGTTGCTTCAACTGCAATGGCTTTAGCAGGACAGAAGCGCGGGAATGACATGGTTTGATTTTCAGAGCGTTCTTAGTCGCTCGTTGAGGAACCTGATTTGTATATAAGATCATTTCCATTGAAGAGTCGTGAACATGTTTTTGTGAGTGAGTGAACTGATTCCCGTGAGGTCGAGTATTTTTGCCGTGCTGTGAGTGTATGTGTTTTTCTGCCACTCGTGAGCCGCAGTTCGTAACAACGGTCTGTAGAGGGCGGTGTTTCCTGGTTCTCCACCAACAGCTGCTCTTGTACAGTGTGACGCCTGGTTGTTTACATGTTTTGCTACGACTATTTAAGTGGCTGTTCTGTAGGTTTCCATTGCAGTGTCGACTCGGAAGGCCTTACGTTCAGGCTCGTGCACTGATTAAACTGGGTAACTGTGAAATGACTTACCAAACTTTGAGAATGTTTTCAGTTGGCAGGAAATATTACTATTTTATAAAAAAAAAAACAAGATTTAATGAGAGTTTATAGAAATGTTTTGCGGGAATTCATATGTCGGAATTTAGATGGAAAAAATGTTGAAATAAGCTAACCAAATGAGAAATTACATAGGTGTTTCTTCAGCGATGGGCAGTTATATATATAAATATATAATTATTAAATATAATAATTATCCAGTGTGAGTGACAGTGTGAATGTGTGTGTCTTTGTGCCGCTCTGTGATTGGTTTGCCCGGAGTTGCTAGGATAGACTATGGCTCCCAGTAACCCTGAAATGGAAAAGGAAATTCTTTTATAAACATGACATTCTGACGATACTCGTTTTTTTTTTTATCGTTTTAACATCTTATTCTTTTTTTTTTATATATTTTATAACTTTTTTTCATAATTAAACATACCCAAAGCTGAAGAAGCATCCAGAACCACTTTAATAAAAGTCCAGATTGTATGAATGTTTACAAGAACAGTTATTTTATCGCAGACACAATGAATTTTGCCGTCAATAGACATACCAATGTTTCGATGGAGACTTCGGTCTTCCTAGAGGCGTCATTTGACAAAATTCAGAATCGTGTCTGAGATAAAATAATCGTTCTTGTAAATGTAGTGAATAGACTCTAAGTTTGAGATGAAGTGTCTAAGTTCGAGAACTTTTAAATGAAGTGAATAGACTCAAACACATGTTTGAGTTGTATGAATGTTGTTTGTAATAGCTGAAATCCCTAAAATCAGGACAAAAAAGCCACGTTTCCACTCACACAACGATGTGAGAATAGATCATAACTGTGATTTGATCATAACAAAGATAAATTGAAATGATGAAATGAAGGACATCAAATTGTTTTCTGACAATATCAAAGGAGTATTGATACGGTTTGTATAACTTTTTGATACGTTTCGATGTTTTTTTGACAGAAAAACGGTCTGTTTTGTAAAGCCTCGTGCGATCAAAGTTGACTTGAGCTTCTGTGCGGTGTTGTGACTGTGTTCTAGTTTTCACCCAAAATGGCTGTGTAAGTTTAATGGTAGAGCTACTGTCAGATTTGTGATATCTGTTGAATGTTTCAACAATACGGCCCAGTTACATTTTTATCTTCTGACTGGTTCTCTAAATAAACATTTAAAAAACTCTTGTGCGTTTTTAAAACACTCATCACGCCAATCACTACGTGCCGGAGGAAGGCAGCAGTCTGTTGCTATTGGTGGCTTTAATAGGTGGAAAAGCCATGTGATGAGACTCTTCATGTGATCGAGGAAGAGGAGCAGCCCAAAGAAAATCACAAACACTTAGTTGTTCCCTCTGTTTATTGGAGACACATACCGGCAAGTATGTTTTTTCTCTTTTATTGAAGCGCTTTCCTATCTTGTTGGTTTTTTTTTGACGTCCATTCATTTCAGATTAGCCGTGACCTTCTGAACTAATCTTGAAGCAATTTTCTTAAACTCTGGAGATGCAAATGTGAAGATTTTATTGTAAGCGTCATTCAGTAGTTCTGTTTTGAGGCGTATTTCAATATTTAAATACAAAGTTCCATTATATACCTATATTATTGTCTGAAATAGTCTAAAAGTGTGAATATAATTTTGAATTGAAGTTGCTATTGAGTTGAGATTCTGGTTCGGAGCGCGAGGATAAAGATTCAGTCATGCTGGCCACAGTTGTACATGACTTTATGAGATTAGTCTGTAATCTCACATGACTCGGTCTCACACAAGCCACAGATAAGATTCCTGTGTCGCTTTCAGACATGTCCGTATTCAGACATGTAAGTAATAATGTCTACTTATTAAATTATCACATGACTAGGGCATCACTTATTATGCAAATGCAGCTGGAAAATTATAGTTATATGAACTATACATGCTTTAGGACACAGAAAAATTGGAGAACCAATTCACTTTATTACGATGTAACTGCTAACATTGTATATTTTAGATTATAAGATGACTTAAAATCCTAAAACATGTTTAAAAAATTGACTGTCGTCTTATAATTCTGAATAAGATGTCTGGTTTATTTGTGCAATAACATTTTTTAATAGATAGATATTGGAGCATTTTCGATCCGTGAGCCTGTTTTAAAAATACAAAAAAAATACGGAAAAATACAATTTCTCATTTGTATGCTTTTCTCGCGTTTTTCAGTCCACATACGGGGAATCCGAGCAAAGATGCAGACCATCCAGACCATAGAGATGCAGTTGCCTGTTCTGCAGGAGAGTTTCCACTCCTCACCCTTCCGAGAGAGAATGAAAGACCGAAGGAAAAGCAGCCTGACAAATCTCATCAGGAAGCAACAGCAGCAGCAGTTATTACATCAGAAGCCACAGCTGTCCTCAGACTCACAGGGCCGCACCGCACATGCTCAGTTGGTTCGCTCCTCCAGCAGCCCAATCTGTGACTTAGGAGAGCAAGTCGATGACAGAGTGTGGGGAAGAGAGATGGGGAGGCAGGACGAGCTGTCTTTCATACAATCCTCGCCTCTGACATCACAGCCCGCATCATCACAGCAGCTGCTGGGGATGAAGAGAGAGGGATTAGGGAGGGAGGGGGAGAAAGTGCAGGGTGGAGAGAGGAGAGAGCAGCAGAGAGAACGAGAGACTCAACCCGAGCGGACACAGTCCCAGCATGGCCTCATTGCCAAAGGTGTACGCCTTCTGAGGAACATGGGAAACCAGGAAGCCAAGCAGAAAAAGACAGTTGGCACACCAGATTCTGAGGGCGCTGTAAACGGGGCGAAGACCGATGACCATGAGCTTCTCAAGAAAACCAAGAAGTCCCAAAGCAAAGCCAATAAACTATCTTCTGACTCCGGCAAGAAGAAGTCCAAGTCAGATGGCTCTAAAAGTTCAGTGTTTTCCAATATCCGTATCCGTAAGGGGCTCTCCTGGAAAGGGTCGTCTAAAGAGGACGTACTGGATGGTGAGATTAGGATTAAGAGCCTGGACGGCAACAGCAGCAGTAATGATGGCGTGTCTGTTGATGAACTATACGGCCCAACGTCGGAGAGAAAGAAAATAACCACCGACAGCAGACAGTCGACTCTGGACACAACAGAAGAAGATGTTGAGAGGGAGACCGAAGGCTCAGGGTCCGACACGGACCTCTACAGCTTCCACTCTGCCACAGAGGCTCAAGATCTCCTGTCGGATATTCAGTGGACAATCAGACAACAGCTCATGGAGAGCATTGATGAAGGCTCAAACTGCAGCGATGCAGAGAAAGAACCACAAGTAGAGCCCAAAAGCCATACTGAGGTCCAAACAGGTCCTTCTAGAAATATCAGGGATCAAGCAGAGAGCGATTCTGTGCCCGAGGGTAGAAAGACGAAAGTTCAGTGCTGTGAGGAATTGCAACAGGACATTGTAATGGCAGTAAGAGTAGAAGCAGATCCAGACATTTTGTCAAATGAGGTTGAAAACATGGCTGATTACGGCTTTCAGAATTTCTTCAATGGAACAAAGAACAACCAGGCAGCAATGACCAAATCAACCAGCATCTACAGTGTTCCGGATACCACCACAACCACCACTTCCTATGAGAGTGCAGAGGAGATTGTGGAGAGCTCACCACTGTCGTCTCCAATTAATGAGTACTCTTATGAAGGCAACGGCATGACCCAAAACCAGCAGGTTGGGCTGTATTCAACTGGCCATCTTAGTGACTTACCTTCAAAAACCAGTCAGGTCAATTTTGTCCCCCAGAAAAGCATTAGTAGTATGGAGTTAAATGTCGAAGCTTGTAGAACTGAGGGAACTGTAGCTGGGAATGAAACAGGCTATTACAGCCTTCAAAGGAACAGCAGTTCTGGAGCCATCGCCCAGTGGTCATCTGAGAACTTCTTAGGCTTTGGGTCACGTTCCCATAGGACTTCCATTACAAGCCTTGGAGTCAAACCGTATCCAACAATACATACTTCTTATGTCAAGACCACCTCTAGACAGCTCACCTCACCCATCATTTCTCCATCTGCTACTCCTTCCCCAAGTCCAATGTGTGCTCGGAGAGTTGGTCTAGAGTTGGGATTAGGTCAAGGGTCATACAGAACTGGGAGCTGGAGGGCAAGACGACAGAGATCCTGTAGTATTGCTGAGCCAATTGGCTGCCATGTTGATTGGTGTGAAGCGCTACATGGTCAATCGGAACTTGAAAGAGACTTCCAGACCGTCAGGTCCAGGCAAAGCCATCCCACCTTTACTGATGTGTTTTCAGGTAAGGTCTTTTTTTATTTCTCAAATCTATGTATATTTTATTTACCTTTAAACAATCATGTTCAACATACCATTGTGAATGAGCTCACAAACTTCCTTCTTGATCTGACAGAACGAGTTGGTCATATTTTTTTCATAGTTCTAGTTGACCTTGTCAAAGCTTGAATCATGAAATTTTCAAATTGATAACTCTGTAAAAGTGCATGTATTACACAACTGTAAAATGTACCAAACTCCTTGGTTGGAGAGTGAGAGCAAAAATTATCCCAAGATGAACTCGCCACGTCTGGAATGAGTGAACAACATCATCATCTCCCTCCTGAAGTTTTTAGAAGTTTGATACAAAAAGAATGCAGATGTTCTAAATCATTCGTTCTGGTCTTGTGATGCTCCACGTTCAGCCGAACTAAAAGTCTAGAAATCCACACTATATTCAAGCCAGCAACTGGTCACCACCTTGTTGATCTGTCTCATCTACTACATCTGCATCAAGGTCTTCTTCTGCATCATGTCAGATTCCGTTGGGATTCTCCAGACTGGGATTACTGTCTGGTTTGTGACTAGACTTCCTCTTGGCGATCATGCCTGCAGAAGGTTAATTCGTAGAGACGGTGAACTGCTGACGGTTTCACATGTGTGAAAATAGAGTAAGACTTGTTTATTTATTTGATTGTGTGTTTTTATTCGTAGGTTACAGTTTACAAAAGAAGTGTTTAGTGCAGTGGGGTTGCTCTGAAGACGACAACAATGCAGTACGAGACGTCGTGGCATTTTGTTCTCGTCTTTTGGCCCTGGAAATTCTACAGCCATTCGGTGAAGGACGTCAGAAACCGGAAATGGGACGTGATCTCATCGAAAAGCCCCCATTTAATGTAAGTCATCAGTCATAACTGTTCATTTTAATCTGACGAATTAGAAGAGGTATAGTGCAAATCTGGAGTATTGCGTGAGTTCTCTGACTAGACTTAATGAAGAGGAGGTTGAAAAGCTGTTGATTAGATTGACTAAAAATGTGCCTGAATTCTCACATTGGTTCGCACTTCATTTAACAAACCCTCTGGCTGAGCAAGTGAGGAAGATCTTGCTATTTAGGGAACACTACACTTGCAGTCTATAAAGCTTATAAAAGCTTATGAATACAATTATTTTAGAGGGTTTTAACCTTGGTGTAGAGGTTTTTGTTATTTAAAAAAAGCAAAACTAAACTTTGTAATGCAAATTCATTGAGATTAAATGTACATACAGTATTTTCATAATACATTTTTTAAATATGGTAAAATGTCCTTTACTTGACCTAAGAAATTATTTAAAATTTTACTTGTAATCCTGACCTGGGAATTCACTCTCTCTCTCTCTCTCTCTCTCTCTCTCTCTCTCTCTCTCTCTCTCTCTTTCACCCTCTCTCTCTCCCTCTCCCTCTACCTCTCACTCTCACATCTCTCTCTCTTTCTGTTTCTATGTCTCCCTGCTTCTCTGTTTTTTCCATTTCTTTTTCTACTCTCTCTCTCTCTCTCTCTCTCTCTCTCTCTCTCTCTGCATTTCTCTTTTTCTATTCTTTCTCTCTCTATTTTCACTGTCTATCTATCTTTTTGTTCCCTCTGTTTATATATCTCTGTTTCTCTCTGTATCATTTTCTTTTTCTTTCTTTCTTTATTTCTTTCTCCTCTCTCCTTGTGTCTTTCTCCTCTTTCTCTATATCTTTCTCTGTCTCTCTCTCTCTCTCTCTGTGTCTTTATCTCTTTCTGCTCTCTCTGTTTCTCTCTGTGTCTTTTTTTTTTTTTTTTTTTCTCCTTTCTCTCCCACTCAAAGGCTCACTCTCTCTTCTCTCACTTTGACTCTCACTCCTTTCTTATTTTTTCGCTCTGCTAGTCAAAGCAGATTTGTCTTTTCAGATGAGTGTTACTGAATCTTGCCTCCCCCTCTACTCAAGTCACTATTTACAGAGACACTCACACTATTTAATATCCATTTTCACTTGAATCCCCAAATATTTGCACATGTCCTTAGACAATGTGCCACACACGTGCATCACGTTCAGCTCTTCTGCACACTCAAGTGGACACATCTGCGAACATCAGCATCTGACCGGTTACGTAAGCTAGGTCACATGCCCTCGGTTATGCATGAGGATGAATTCAAAATGGAGCTTAGCCGTGGGAAAAATGTTTTCTTTCTCTTAATATGCATAAAGGTGTGCCCTTTCCCTTGAAATGTGTAAAGTAAAACACAACTGTAAGCTTTATTAACACAATTATGTGGAAGGAGATTGCTTTATATTTCAACTAACGAAAAAAAACAACACATTTTTTATTATACAGAATGTTTTTACTTTTTCTTCCTGTTTTAATAAGGTCTTGCTTATATATGCATATATTTGTTGCTACATAACATATTATGATGAATATTGATGTCCTGAATAGTGTACATTAGGATAAAATATGTATATATACAGTACATATATTTACACATACATACTAACATGCATACAACCGTGTGTCTATTTTATGTTCAGGCAAATAGTTTTTTCATTCTAATAATTACAGATCAATTGTTACAAGTAATTATTATGATGAAAAAACAAACATTTTACCATAACATGGTATAGAATTGTTCAGGTTATACAGTAACCTGTCGTTATACAGTATGTCACCGTTTTATCTTTTTCTACAAAATATGCTCTAGAATTGAGGACTAGATTTACGTCTGTGTCTTTTCTTTGTACGCACTGGTACTCGGTTCCTGAAATAACGGCACAACAAGAGTGTTGTGCTGAGCGCCAGCAGGGCATGACTTAATGCTGCGATTCCATTGGCTGCCTTCGATAGGACATAATGGCAGCATTAATGCCACTATTTACAGTCTCACTGATCACAAATAGTATTTTCAAATACTAATAGTATTTGGAGACAGATCACAAATAATGTTTTCTCCTAAAAACAAATCAACACTGACTCAACGTACTTTTTGTAAACGACTCAAATACATACGGTACTTTAATAAAAACAAATGTAATACTGTTAAATCATCATAATTCAATAAAGTTAATCTCAATACGGCTAATCCATTATTTCTTGTAGTTTACGATTTGGTTAAGATGTTCACATATTGTTCATGTACAACTCGAAATTTAAAGACGTCACACTGAAATTGTTTTCCCGTCCTTCCGCCAGCAGAGGTCACTGTTTACCAATTTTAATCAAAAATAAAATTGTGATTTTTTAAAAAATGTAGCATGTAATTTTGATGGGGTTTTTTATGTTTAAAAGCTTTTGATAATTATGTTTTTTTTAATTACAGAAGGAGCAGCTTTATACCTGGGCTCCTGTGGGCCACTATGAGATCCGATCTCCTGGCCGCGTCCAGCCATCTCGGTCACCCAGTACTACACAGGTGTGTGTGTGTGTGTGTGTGTGTGTGTGTGTGTGTGCATTGAGTAAACATGCCGGTATATTACATTTTCATTTTTACGTTCTTGTTATCAGACCTACCCCGTGTAATAATTCAATCTTATTATAGATTGCCTTGCGCTAGCTGAGACACATCTGTTAGCAGCATCCTCGCAGCTTCTCATCCCGAACCAAACATCTGTCCTGCAGGCGCAGTGTCTGCTTCTGCTTTTAAAATTCACTATATTTGACTTATGAAATGTTAAATGTGTTTGTGCTTTCCACTGGTCAAACCGCACACGCTTCATGGCTTGCACTAAATTATATTTTTCATTCTAAGAGGATTTTACAACGCACGTTGTCCACAAAACAATTATTTAACGATTTCCTTTACTGCCCCCTAGTGGTGGTGGTTTTGTTTTTCACTCGTAATATGCGATTTTACTACACGTTAAATGTCACAGCACATACACAGGGTTATTAATGACCTAAACATGTCAGAGGCTTGGACTTTGGAAGCCAAGACATTCTAATCCTCCATTTACTTGTCTGTGGAAGAGAGTTTTATGATGGAAAGCATCTCCCCAAACCCACGAGGGGCTGACAGGTACTGACAGGCCGCTCCGACTTCACATGTAACCGGACTCCATGTGTGTGATATGTTCTTCTGCACCCCTGCCGAACGCTTACACAGAGCCACGCTAGCTCTTTGAAGCCCTGTAATAGAAAATCTCAGATCATTCCCTCCTCATTCCCAGAGACTCTGCGGCTGGACTTTTAGGAGTCCTCCGAGACGACTTCTGGAGTCTAGACTTGTTGGACTTCCTTCACCCTCGCTGCCAGATTGTGCGGCGGCTTTGCCAAGCGCATCCCTTGTGTGTCGTGTGTTGGTTTTCACGGACGCTTCGTTCATTTCGTCCCCCTTACGGTCTTTTCGCTTCAGCCTAGAAGCATTTCGGCTTTTTTCTGATCAGCCCAAGTGCTTTTATTGACTTGTGGGATGCCATATGCGTGCCTGGCCTGTGTTATTAGGAAACACGGCCCCTTACTCACAAACACATGCTCATACCATTCCTCAGAAAAGCCGGTCTCTGAGGGGAAACTAACATCCGCTAAAACAAGGCACTAACTCACGGTCGGGCCGTCGCTCGCTGAGCTGAAGTGACAGGAGGTGTCTGTGTTTTTCATCTGATCCTGATGTTTCTCTTTGGAATTGTGAAATTGTGCTTTACAGGATGTTCCAGACGGGGGTTCGGTCTCCATTCAGGAGCTTGAGAGAACCATCGACGAGCTACTAGTCAAACTCTCTGACTTGGAGACGGTGGACAGCACAAAGACTGGCGATGGAGACGCAGGTGGATTGTCACGGAGGAAAGTCAACGGGCGTGTTTCAGACGTGAAAGCCATTCAGACGTCGCCGGTAGAAGAAGCCATGAAGTTCCCAGTGCCTTTATCGGAGCAGTCGCAGACGTGCAGCTGCCAGAGACTCCCATCACGCCTTCCGGTGGCTTCCACCACCTCAACACCTTCAGTCCAGCCTGTCGTGGCTCCACCCCCTCCCCCACCAGTCCCAGGTGTGGCCCCACCCCCTCCACCACCACTCCCTGGTATGGCTCCACCCCCTCCTCCACCTGGCAGTGGACCTCCACCACCTCCTCCACCACCAGGCGCTGGACCCCCACCACCACCTCCTCCTCCCGGTTTCGGACCCCCACCACCACCTCCTCCTCCAGGTTTCGGACCCCCACCACCACCTCCTCCTCCAGGTTTCGGACCCCCGCCGCCCTGTGGTCTCCCACCATCCTTTCCAGGATTAATGGCTCAGGAATCTGCCCCCAAGAAAGCTGTCATCGAACCTCCACGACCCATGAAACCCCTCTACTGGACACGAATACAACTACATGCCAAAAAGTAATCGATTACTTGATAGTAATTAGTTGGATTTGACTCATACAAGTGATGTAATGTGATGTGTTTCCCTTTTGTTCAGGGAGGCCACAAGTGCTTTGGTGTGGGAGAAGGTTGAGGAGGCGCCGGTAGACTTTAATGAATTCGTTGACCTGTTTGCTAAAAGTGCCGTAAAGGAGAAGAAGAAGCCGATATCGGATACCATTACTAAATCCAAGGCTAAGCAGGTGAGATGATAAATACCAGTGTGTTTTTGATTTATATTTCGTTTGTTTTGTAATTTTTATTTGTCACTTGACATTTTGTTATGAAATCAAATTAGTGCCAAATTTCAAAGAAACAAACTTTTTTTTTTTTTTGCAATCTTCAGATTTTTTTCCAAAACCTTTTTTTTCCGCTTCGGATTCTTTTGTGCCTTTCAGATTTTTGCTTTTGGACTTTTGGCTCTAGTTTCACAAGAGGGCGGCCCTTACTCTGATTGGCTAGTGAGAATGTGATTGGCAGCTCTTTGACCAGAAAGTGGAAGATGTGTTCAACCAGCAAACACTGTTCCATAATCTGGGTTCCTCAATATAAATGGCCCGGTGGCCCAGATGTAGTACTTTTATCAAATTAGTTACCAACGATAGCACGTTGTGTGATCTCGACCGCCTCACAGATGCAGCAGCGGGTTTATACACTCTTGCTGCTCATGCTGATGCGGATCAATAAAATTAGCAACGTCCTCGCAAATAATTAAATCGGGCCATCAAAAACAAAAAGCGAGATTAAATAAAGCAGCGTGAGAGAAAAAAAGACAATTGCTTTCATGACTGTGAAATAATTACACATTTGAACCAGCAACCTCTCGGACACAAAGTTCATTCCCCTACCTTTGGACCAAAACTATAGGCAACAGGCAACACTATAACATAAAAAAAATTGTCATAAGGATATACTAAGACATAAAAAAAATGTTGTCATGAGGCTATAGTAAGAAATAAAAAATTGTGGCAAATGTTCATTATTGTCTACCGCTGATAATAGTATTCGGATCTGTTTTTTATACAATAGACTGTTAAGTTTTATATATTGTTATTAAACTTTTTAAAGATTTTAAATAAAATTTTTTTTTTGCACAATTCCTTAGTGAAAAAAAACCTTTTTTCAGATAAACAGTAGACATCTTTGCCTGTACACATCAGCAATATTATGAAACTGTCTGTGTCATCTCTTCTTCAGAAGAGACTTTACTAGTATTCCATAACTGTTTGACCCTCCAAAATGAGACGCCTTAAAAAAATGTAATGTATTATTAATATTAAAATGTTCCCTCTATTTTAACATATAAAAACCGTATTAGTTGTCTTTAGGAAGTGAATGTCCAGAACTCATCACTACAAAGGTACACAGACCCCGACAACGAAGATCTTACAATTTTTAATGCGTTTCAAGCGCTCGCTAAACTCACCCCCGTTTACTGGTCAAAAGACTTTTTTTTCCCCTAATTTTTGCAGGAATTTGTTAAATTGTAAAAATTGTAATGAAATGTAAGTCGCTTTGGATAAAAGCGTCTGCTACTGTAAATGACTGTAAAGTAATTCAGCATAACGACTTTGCAATCGTCTGGAACTAAGAGAAGCGATATATAAAATATAGATCTATATATAAAAAAAGAAAAAACAAAAGAAAAACTGTCAATCACATTCTCACCAGCCAATCAGAGTAAGGGCATGAAAATGAAAATAGTGCTAAAAGTCAAAACGCAAAAAAATGACACAAACAAAACGCACAAACAAATCTGAAACGCAAAAAAATAGATTTGAATGAAAATGTGAAGGTTGCAAGGAAAAAATCAGAAAACACTTCTTTGTAATTTATTATTGATAAATATGGCACTAATCTGATTCCATACCTTTGTCGGCCCAATTGTCTCAAGACGGCATTCCAGTTTGACAGCCCTTCCCGTGTTCTCACCACACACCAAACCATTAACGCCGGGTTCACACGCACAGCTTGTGATTCAGATTCAGTAAATGTCTAATGGTTCCTACTTAACGTTCCCCCCACCAACGTGTGACTGGGAGACACTTTGATAAATCTGTTTACTATCAGCCGTGCACCACATCTAAAGCCAATCGCTCTTTCTCCATGTCTGATACTAGTGTGAAAATTAGCCACTGGTAAGAGTTTTGTGGTCTTTTTCGTCTGGAGTCGAGAAAACGTTTTGTAGTACAGAAATGCAACGTGACAGCACAGCATGTGGAAAATCAAAGTAGTTTAGCTGTGTTAACTACACAATTACATAAAAGTATAGTATATGCATTATATATGAATATATAATGCAGACTTAAAAAATGCATAACTTGATTTTTTGTACGTGAATTTCGTATTAGACAGGAAAGTGCTATATATATATATATATATATATATATATATATATATATATATATATATATATATATATACATATATATATATATAATTACACTAATAAAGGCTTTAAAACATATTAATTGAATTATTTTTTTCCCTGCAAATTAGTCAAATGATTAGAAAATGTAAAGCACGGGAATGTGTCCATGTGACCACTAGGAAAAGTATCAAAAGGAAAAGTATTGTGCTTTGCATTTAACCATCAAGTGAAATTGCACTCAGACAGTGAAGTGAACACACAGACAGTGAAGTGAACACACAAAAACCCTGAGCAGTGGGCAGACCCCTATTTTTTGCTTGTCACAAACACTTGACACAAAAGTGACAGTGTTTGTCCAAACATTATTTTGTTCATCAAAAATGAAATCAAAATGATACTGTATGTGTATTAATGTAGATTATTTATTTCCTTTATACCACCCGCCCGTATTTTTTTACTGACATGCACTTGTCAAAAGTGTTATTCTTGAGCGCCACCTAGTGTGTTATATTCAGCAGCTCTGATATTTAAACCAGCCGCTCCAAAAACTAAACTGGTTAGACATTTTTTCAAACAAGTTTAATTAAGTTTGACACTTACACTATGTGTTTTTAGCATCTTTACACATGCCCATATTTCCTCAACAGGCTCCTATTGTAAAATAATATAATAAAATAAAATTTCAGGCTGCAACTTTTCCAGATATGTATATTTACTTTTGCCAATGATTTTTCTTTTCATATACAAAATGCACAATGTACTTGCCACAAATCACAGAAACATCTTGTTTGTTTTATAATTTTACAAATTTTGGAACACTTTATTATCTTGTTAATATTTCTAAAGAAATAGGTTTTATTGAAAAAGGTTTCGCTAGGCTCAGTTGCGAACAAAACAAAAACAAAACATTGCATACAACTTTCACGTAATGGAATTATTCTTACGTCTAACAAACATCTTGATCGCCAGGAGTCTATTAGTTGTACTTTTCTGCCAATAGGTTTTGCATTTCAGCGTCATCGCAGCCCAGGATTTTGCGCAATGCAATGCTTTACCGTTTTTATCTATAACACATATAACGCGTATTGACATTTACTGGGCGTCCGTTCACTCTTAAGTGAATTTGTGATCCCGCTCCAAACATAGCAGACTATATTCTACCTCCTTTAAAGTCTCTTATAACTGACTTTTACTGTACCTTTTAAGTGTTGATTACAGGCCAAGGTTTAAATATTTGAAATTGTTCATTAGAAACGATTTATTGGCTTCCTGGGGGTGTGGATGGAGGAAACTTCATCCGCCACTGGAATTAGTAAGGAATACGTGTATTTTGAGTATTCTTTGTTAACAATTCGAAAGCGCTCACTTTTCTTGGCTTTTCGCGATCCGTATGATGTGAAGAATTTGATGGGGGGCTGTGTATGAAACCCACAAGCCTCAAACCACCAGCCATCCCAGCGACTCCAGTCAGCCTGGTGTGGTCATGCCACACGTTATGTGTGTGTGTGAGAACAAGACGAGAGGTTGTGTGTCTGCATATATTAAACTCTTCATCATTATTCACCGCTCGGCTTCTACGCTCATTGCTTAACAGACCGTTGCGCCATTCAGGTGACTTAGACATGCTATAACACAAAAAAGAAACTCAAGCTTGGTCATCGTACGATTTTGTAAACCATCTCCATTACAAAACACTGAACCATTTCTGACCCCCGATTCGACAAGATCCGCTCTGCCCACCAAGACGGTGTTGGAATATGGAATCAATTCTGCGAGCCAAGCTTCCCATACAGCGTCTGGTTTGGGATCCAGCTCATCACAGGCATGAGTGTGTTTCCCACATCATTAACGTAGCGCCCCACTCTGCCGTCGCGCTGTATTTAGTGGTCGTGAGCCCTGTGGAGATAATGAGAGCCAGCAGCTCTCTGATGATCACACTCGGCCTGCCATCACAGGCTTTCAAGTGCTGCCTGCTCTGGAAAGGCTTCAAATTCTTTCCAACAATCGAAATTAGTCGTTTAGCTGGTGGTCGGGCTGTGAGAGATGTTTTGCGATGACACTTCCTGAAGTTGGATTGTAGATGGAGACCGTGAGATGTAAAGCGATATCAGCAGATCTGATGGTCACTGGAGCAAGCTAAAGTCCTGTTATAACCAGTGGTGTAAAGTACTTGAGTTACTTGAGTGTTGTTTGCTACTTTGTACTTGTGCTGAGTATCAAAAAATATAAGCAACTTTTACTCTCTTCTTGACTACATTTTTGATTGAGTATCTCTACTCTTTACTCCACTACATTTGAATGGAAACTTACCGTTACTCGTTACATTGTGATTGTGCGCAACAAGTCGGCATTTTTCTCTACACCAAATAATTTCTTGGGTCGATATCACCATCTGCAGGATGCTGAAGGTACTGGATGCTATTTATGAGCTAAATCACGTGAACATGAATTGGCGGTTACACTTGCATTTGAGTTTGACTGAGGCTGACTTTTGTTCTGCTTTTTCGAAACATTGACGTGTTAAATTTCATTTTGATAAAGGTAACAAAACATCATAAACAGATAGTTCCTTGTTTTTCACATTTTTAGGTGTTTTTTCAAGCCTAAATTCAAGTTTTTTTTACAAGTTAAATTACAAGTTTTAAAATTAGGTTTTAAATGAGATACTTACTGACTTTTACTGAAGTCTTCTTGGAGTTTGTGACTTTAATTGTTTCAGTAAAGTATTGTATAGTTATAGTTTTCAGGTATTCTCTACACATCTGATTATAACAGACTTACTTATAATGAGATGGTTGTAGTCATTTAAACTGTATTACATTTAACAAAGTCATTTGTAGTAATTTCTCCATATTATAGATTATATTTTAGTCCTCGTTTTTCATGGCTTTTTGAACAAAGAGCATTTGGTGTCATTGTGATTTATAATGATGACTCAGTATATATACCCGTATATTTGTGCTACGTAGGTTTCCTCCAGGTCTCTGTTTTCTTCCCAGTGTCCAAAATATGCGTTCAGGAGAACTGTAACTGGATAAATTGTTTGTAGGTGTGTAAATCCTGAGTCTGTGTCCTGCTCTGTGATTGGTCGGCCACCAATCAAGGGTGTGTCTCGTCTTTAGGCCCAGAGTTATTTGGATTGGCTCCCACTCCTTATGACCCTGAAAAAGGAAAGGTGGGACAGAAAATAGGTGAATGAATATTATTTTCATAGTTTTTATTATTAATAGTTGAAATATAGTGCATTTAGTTGTAAAATCATTGCTGAAAAATTATGCTTTAATTCCAGTTTAGCTGTAACAAGATTTCACTCTATTGTTCTTGAATATGTCAATGATCATGACCCATACGAATCATTTGAATATCAAGATCGCAAGCTGTACGTGCTCTCTACATTTCCCTGTGAGTTCATCCATCCCTCCATTGTGCTTGTTAAAGAAATATCTGATTTGAAGAGGCTGACGGAACCAGTGAACGTCCATCTCATTTTAACTCGACCAGACATGTCTGTCTCTGGCATAATGGCGGTGGTGCGCTTCACCAGTGCCAGGAGCCGAGAAGTGATGCTTTTATTTTTTATGTGCTTGATATGCATGAAAGAGTGAGACAGACAGAGCGACTTCTTCCTAATACCATATGAGGAAAGAGTCATAAAGACTCATACATTGGCTTTGTTTTTGTCCTCCTTATTAGGCCAAAGTACTTCAGCACGCTATTAAATTTATGAGGTCAGCCGGAATGAAATACAGCGTTTATGTATTTTGTCACTGGCAGGAATATACAGGATAAACTTTTGCCTTTAAATAAAACAATACTTTTTTTTTTACCTCATTCAACACCATGAGTGCATCTCCCTCTCTCTCTCTCTCTCTCTCTCTCTCTCTCTCTCTGTCTCTCATTTGGTCTCTCTCTCTCTCTCTCTCTCTCTGTGAAAACAATTGTTTAGTTTTTTCTTTCTTTCTTTCTTTCTTTCTTTCTTTCTTTATTTCTTTCTTTCTTTCTTTCTATCTTTCTTTCTTTCTTTCTGTCTGTCTGTCTGTCTCTGGCTGTCTGTATC
>CM051497.1:24991814-25043918 GCA_028031935.1 Paedocypris micromegethes | reverse complement strand
CACACACACACACACACAGCCTTTTAAACTGTTGGTATTTGAAGAAATTTTTACTGGAGAATTTATAGGCGCAGTCCCCATCTATTATGCAGTTGTATACCCACAATTCCGCCCTGGTTGCGTCTCGTTGGGTCGCGCTGTGATTCTGTCTATCGTGGAAGCCAATATATTTTGCTTGAATAAACCATCAAACAGAAACAAACACTTTGGCCAAGGGCTATTTACTAAGAATCAATCGTATCCGCTGTCACGCCACACCACACTGACCCAATAAGGAATGCAGTAAGTTACTGTAATCTAAAAAGCAGTTTTACCAACATTTCTGAGGTGGCTCCCTCCAATCCATTAACTACAATTCACAAAACATCATATTTGTATTATTATGGAAATAGTTTCAAAGATTTTATTTTAGGTATAATTTTACTGACCTCGAAAAGTAATGCAGTACTGTAAGTTACTGTAATCTAAAAAGTAGGGATCCCCAACATTTCTGAGGTGGCTCCCCCCAATACATTCACTTCTATTCCCACAACATCATATTTTTATTATTATAGAAATGATTTTAAAGATTTTATTTCTGGTATAATTTTACTGACCCGATAAGGTATGCAGTAAGTTACTGTAAAAGTGGCGATCCACCAACATTTCTGAGGTGGCTCCCTCCAATCCATTCACTTCTATTCCAACAAAATTATATCTTTATTAGCATGGAAATGATTTTAAGGATTTTATTTAAGGTATAATTTTACTGACTCTAAAAGTAATGCAGTACTGTAAGTTACTGTAATCTAAAAAGCAGTGATACCCCAACATTTATGAGGTGGCTCCCTCCAATCAGTTCACTACTATTCCCACAACATCATATCTTTATTATTATGGACATGATTTTAAAGATATTATTTCCTCAAGGGTCTGCGTACCCTCTATACCCACTATTCTAAAGAACCTAGAAAACTATTGTTGTTGTAAAGGACAATATTGCTCAATTTCTCCCGTCTGTTAGACAATCACAACATCAGATCTAACAAGGTGAATAAATTGCTACACGGTTTTGCTCTTCTCGGTTTCAGAGGCGAGCGTGTGCGCTCTGATGGGATTTGCACTGAATCGCTCCCTTTGTGTCGGCTTTTTCGTTTTCGCTCAGCTGGTTTTCATAAGACCTCATGTTTTAGGCCTTCACGGGCTTAGAAACGGCTCGCACAAACACACTCGGTGACAGGCCTTTGATTCGGCCCCGTAGCCGTCCGCCAGCCAGAGATTGGATTCATCAGTGTGTGACGCCGACCCCCTCCGGGTGATGTGTGTGTGTGTGTGTGTGTGTGTGTTTCTTCATACATCCACTCACACTTGCTTGTTCTAGAAGGCGACGTGTTTGGGTCTTTCTAAGCCGTCACCGGGCAATGTTTTCGGGCGTCTGGTGGGAAAGAAAGAACGTGAAAACATTTGTTTAATGTTGGGATTTGGAATAATTCCTCTTATCTGTCGCGCTTGTCTTTCATTGTCTTCCATAGACAAACATTATAACGGATATTGTTTAGACAGAGGAGCAGTTCCGTGTCCACGCCGGCCCAGAACTCCAAACATGGTAGCATTCGCTGTTTTGATTTGTTTTTTTCCAGTCTGCCTGTCTACATTGGCACGATGGGAGCTTGGCACAAATCAAGTGTTGTAAAACAGTTGAAAGTGATGGGAAAATAAACTCCATGCAAACGAAAGCGTACAGTAAAGTGAGTAGAGCAGAAACACTGAAACAGAGAGTGTTTTGTTTTTTATGGTTAATTAATAGTAAAACATCAGAAATGTCATGCACATTTTCATGTTGCTTTTTCACTGAAAACGTATCTCTTACCTTACCAACGCACTTTACTTTACTTTGCAAAGTCTAAACGTGTCTGAAGTAGCAAATTCCTGTATTGATGAATCTTTTTTTTAACTGAACAAATTAACATAAGCTGCTGTTTTTTATCACAGGTCTGCTACACTGAAAATAAAACATTTCCGCAATAAAATAATCTAACAAAACAACAATTTTTGCATAAATGTAACATTTTTTTTGATAATTTAATACAAAAGACTTAAATTATAGTACATTTTAATTCACCATAGTAAATACACTGGGCTAAATTATGGGTATACTGGGTATAGTAAAACAATTCTATGCTTAAATAAAGATTCATGCAAATTGTATGTGGATTTTATTGAATATTGAATTGAATTGAATTTAAATCAAAATTGAATGTAACTAAATTGAAAGTCCTTTATTCGTTTTTCACAACAAGGGGGAAATTCTATTTTATAAATGGTAGTTCATGTTTTATAATTGTTTTTTTTTATGTGTTATTTTTGTCGCTCAGAATGTTTGAGAAATGTAATCTCAACTACAGTGAAAAATAAACACTTATTTTTAAGATTCTTCTAAGTGGACGTATTTCTGAATCCAAGACTGAACGTGTTGACACTACGTTATTCACAATAACCTGCGTACACAAAATACCCGGAGTAGTGGGCAACCTTAAACCATGGTGTCCAGGAGGCATGTGATGGTCAGTGTCTTACTCAAGGACACTCAGGTGTTGTGTCCAAGAGGTTGCCAAACCTCAGTCCAGTAGGTTCTACAACAATTCCATTCCATGGTTACTGGTTGTAATGTCCTTTGTAGTAGGAAAGTGCTAAGATGAAGCATCTTCAAAGCTGAAAAGACCATTAGTGACCTCAAGAGAGCGCGGTAGTGCGAACGCTGTGTGCGGAGGAAATCCACCACACTGGGAATGTTTTCACAAAACCCTAAAACTTTCCTGAGCATCAAGAGACAAATTCTTTGTTTAGAGATCCTCGTGTGGCCGTGTTGGAATTACACTGCTGTTTGTGCTGATGGTGATTGCTGTGTAGATATTGTTGTCAGGTTAATGAGAGGTTCCGTTTCCAGGTCAAGGATTTTGCTTACTTTTCATTCTCTTGTTTGCCGAATCTCCGTCTCATCTGTTTCCTCTCCCCATCTTCTACGAGTCGAGATTTTCTCTTTGATTTCTGTTTCCCAGAACAGGGGTTATGCTCAACTGTCTTTGTTATTGTACGTCTGTGTATACGCACCAGAAATGTGTGTTTTTGTTACTCTGTGGTTTCTGGAAGCGATGATCAATTTCTCGATTCGGCAAATGACTAAGCTCAGAAACGTTTGTCTGTAATTGGGCAATTTAGAACTGAAAAAAACGCATCCGGTCTGTTTAGCCCAGAACAACTCCTGCTAGATATTCCAATTATTTTATTTGGCAAAAACGAATTGGCTTGTGCTGAGTCAACACGTTTAAATCATAGGGCGCCATTGACCTTTTTTGTGCTAAAGATTTTTTTAAATGTATCTTTAGTTTTTTGAAAGACGTTTAACAAACACAGTTACCATGGCTTCATAGGGCTTTTCTTAAAAAAATAAAAAAAAAAAAAAAGTAAAAAATTGATGGCGATGGTGATAAAATTATTTTTAAAAAGCACTAAGCAGGTAAAGAACAATAATGATAACACAACAGTCATTTATATACGTTTATTTTTTCATAGTATTTTTTCTGGCAAAGTTTAAAGTAATTTATCTAATGTGATTACATTATGCAAGATTATAATATATATGGTATGTTATAATATATACGACATACCAAAATAATGTGATATATTTTGTATACTGCTCATGATTTGTATATCATTACAATAATGCGTTTTCATGAATTTAATGTTTTTTTTAAGTGTCTCAACAAAGACTTACTAAGTCAGATGGGAAAATTGAGCTTGATGAGATGAGATGAGAAAATCGAGCCTCGCATTGACCCCCACATGCCCCCCTTGTGCCATGATTTAAAGCTGCCCACTGCTCCGGGTTTGTGTGTGTACCTTCACTGGATGGTTAAAAGCACAGCACAGTTTTGATACTGCCCCTTGTGGCCATATTGACAAACTCACTCACTTTACTTTCAAAACCAACTTACGGAATTAAATACAGTAATAACAAAGAATCACTTTTATCCACTTTTATGCTTTTGTTCTTACACCTTTTGATATTTTGTCAGCAGAATTATGGGTTCAGTTCTTAGAGAAAGCACCAACTGATGTAACTTGACTATAAAGCGGTGTTTCCATGTCGCCTTGGACAGAAGTGTCTACAAAGGGATGAAATATGAATGTACCCCAGTGTTCCATAAAAGTCACTCCCTGTAGTTTTAATACCAATGTCTTTCCACACGTTGCTTTTGGAAAAATGTGCACGCCTTGATCTTGAAAGTGATTGTCCTTTCCTTCTTTTCCCTTTCACACTCTTACAGCCATTCTGAACATGGACTGCACAGTGGTGGATTTGGAGACCCTTCAGGCGCTGTATGAAAACGTAAGATGCGTCAATCTGGTTAAACGTATGTGATGAATACTTGACACTCCATAAGTTAGTAGTACCGTATTTACATGAATATAAGCAACCCACAAATATAAGCACCCCCTTGATTTTTCAGGCACAAACTAAATAAATTTAATTAAAATGTCATTTATTAACGTTTCTTGTTCAATTACGTTAATATTCTGAATGTTCTTTGTTTAACAAGCCTAACTTGTGACTTGTCATTGTGATATCATTTTATTTGAATAATAAAATGATAATAGATAACAAAAAGTCAATTCTTGTGGTCAAAACTTCATTTCTCAAGATCCTTGGCACTAGGATTACATTTTTATACTTTTTATTTTCAACAGTTTTGAGTTTTTGTGCAATTACACATTGGACCCGTTTGTTAGCGCTAAGCTAAGCTAACCGGTCATGTTTTGTAGTTTCTGTTTGTTGTAATATGAAATATTGAACTGTGTTTAGTTTAATCTTACTTCTTCCAGTGTCATTTTGTCTCTGTTAAGTGTCATGGCGTGTCTGTTTCTTATTTTCTATTATTGAGTCAATAAAAGCTTATACTATTTGCACGTCTGCCTACGGACCATTGTTTAACATTATATAGACGCACACGCATTTCAGTTTATTTTTGATTGTTCCTGACTTGAAATACGAAAAAAGGGGGACTTATATTTACGTGCATACTTGAAATTGCCGCCTATAGGCACCAGGCAAGTTTTTAACAAATAGGAACTTCAATAGAGCCCAGAGCTCAGAAAGACGGCGTCCACTCCAAAAGTGAGCCGCGGAAATGTGTGTAAAATACCAAAACAAACATGCCGGCCACAAACGCCACTGGAATGAGTCGGGTTTACCATGGAGCCAGGGTGCGTGTTGCTGTCTGAGGCAAAGAGAGACAGGAACAGGCCGTCTGGACGAAGACCGACATGCAGACGTTGAATTGAGCAGGAGACAAACGGGAGGATGAGGTTTTCCCCTCGTAGCATAAATAAACCTCATTTCAAGAAGCCGCGAATGAGGGGAAAAGGAAATGAGTGAAGTGTTTGTGACTGATGTAACGTCTTGGGAGATACCGACTACATCAGGCCTGACAGAGCGATGCGACTCTCCTCCTGGTCCTCCGATTGTCTCCTCAATAACAGGCCGCTAACTGATGTGATTTAATTGGTGAAGTGTGAGTGCGAGTTCACCGGCCATGTGCTCGGCAGAAATGCTCATAAATCTTTCTGTCAGCACGGCTAGTGCTTTACATGTTTTCTATATGTGAGCGCACATGTCATCTTGACACAATAAAGACGGGGTCTCACGGAGCCCGACTCAGTCCTCACACAGGCGGATGGCTATTCCGACGCCACAAACATGCGTGTGGTCAGGTTTCTCATCACTGTACTCTGTTTCATTTGAAAAACACGCATGAGAAGGGTGATTCAATTATTTACTGTCCTACCTAAACTCCAACAGGCCGAGTACTTCCAGTATTTGAGAGCAAAATTACTATAAAACGCAAACACAATCGCTATTGCGCAACTCAGATATCAAATAGCCCAGATGTGGCCTGGAACTGTGCCATGATCTGCCCAGATGTGCCACTGAAGGGTCTCAGTGATGTTTACAAATTCATATTCATACTTTACTTGTGTAATTATTTGTTTGCCTATTTTTTACTCCCACTCCTTAGAATTTTGTGCAAATTTCCGTACTTTCTACATTTTAAAAAAAGCTGCGTTAATCCTATTTCATTTCAATTAGTTTTTTTACCGTCTTGTCATCGATCCAAAAAGATAAATTGGATAAATTGCGCCATTCGGTTACGATAAACTTGATTGTGTTTGGATGAGACGTATAGTCACGTGTCATTTCAACACCCTATTTGGAATTTTATTTAAATGATGTTATTTCGTTACATCACTCCATTAAAGGTCATTGATGACAAGTATGACTTTTTCACCATTACAATACTATTCATCATATTATCCATTTTGAAACGTGTTAATGCTTAGTTGCGTGCATATACGGTTCATTTATGTGTTTACATCGTACTGAAATTTACACATTTTTTTATGTAATTACATATGGCAACATTTTAATATATCATAAGAGTCCATATAATCATAATAAAATTTAAAATACTACTTTTACTCCATTAATCATACCTAATTTGAGACTCTTTTAATTGAATAATAAATAAAACAAAAGAACATTAATTATAAATGTAGTAGAGTATATCTAAAGTAGGAGTCTAAAGTCTGCCATGATCTAAAGTCTGCCATGATTCCTCTGGCTGTGTCCATATAGATGTATTCCGGCTTTCATCGGTCATATATTTACATGCACATATAAAATATTTGCACCTTTATATATAAAATATAAGCACCCTCGAGTGTTTTTTTCTCTGCACTTTTACTTTTATACTTCAAGTAGTTATCAAACCAGTGCTTTCACTTAAGTAAAAAGATTGAGTCGATACTTTTACTTCCACAGAAGTCTTTTTTTTACTCTAGTACTTAATTAATTAATGTAATGTAAATAATGTGACTCCTTTTGACAGCATGTGTGTAGGTGTGTATGAGGCTTTGTGCAATTTTACGTTTGAGTTTGTGGAATCTTTCCCTCCATCTCTCTGCCCTCCCAAACCCCCCGACCCTCCTCCCTGTAGCTTGCGGCGGTGTTGTTGAGTTTAGACATTGAGGTTGTTTCTCTTTAGTGTGTGAGACTCCATGCTGTCTCTGACTCCTTCAACCAAAACCACAGAACACCCTCGCACACAGAATAGCCCCCTTCCCTCTCCCCTGCCTCTGTGCTTCAGCCCGAGAGAGACGGAGGGAACGTTAAGCGTTCAATCAAAGGTCGAGACTCATTGCGTGCTTGGTTTTCTTCTTGATTACATTAAGTGGATCAATTATTTGTAAAGTTGTGTTACTTGTGTGTAATTACACCTGTCTCTGTGTTCACAGCGAGCACAGAAAGACGAGATGGATCAGATCACAAAACACACCAAGTCCACAAAAGACAACGTGAAGCCATTGGATAAACCTGAACAGTAAGGTCCTAGTCACTTTATGTTGTGCTCATTATCAAAACAGTTTTTTTTTTTTTTTTTGCTTTATACTTTTGCTGTATTCACCCATTCACACACTTTATATTCCTCATTTACTTTGATTGGGATTCATTGTTCCATCCCATCATCCATTCTCTTTTCAACGGTTTCTCGAGGTCATTTTTAACTTTCATCTTCATCCACTGTAAGCACCTTCTTCATGTCTATTATACTTTATTATACGCTTGGGATTATCACAGTTCGGTTTTTAACCATCTCCATTTGTTTTAATGGTTCCTGTGAGCCACTTTAGCATCTTTTCTAATATGTCCTTGCTTCTATTTGGGTCAACTTTTATCTTTTAGAAATGTAGTACTGTAGTGTACATAGAAACAAAGCCCTTTTTCAGGATACGTGCTTAGCCATGTGATAGAACATACAGTAAAGTTTAGGACTAGCGTGACCAGCACCCCCACGTAATCTCTTCAGTAATTGCATCATACTTATTCGTATTTTCTTTGGTTTAGCAGTTGTGGTTTCTCGTTGTCAGGTTTCTGCTGCAGCTGTCAGAGGTTCCTCAGTTCTCCGAGAGAGTCTTCTGCATTCTGTTCCAGTCCAGCTTTACCGAATGCATCACATCGGTGCAGCGCAAACTCGAAACCCTGCAAAAAGTCTGCACGGTAGGCGGGAGCCAATCGCAGCGCTTGTGCTGACAGCCGTAACCTTGTCATATTTCAAGTGAAAGGTTCAGCGGGAAAGCGGTGAAGAAAACATCTGTTTGACTCCCTGCTCTTTTCCTTCACGTCCTCTTCAGACACTGCAGTCAGGTCAAGGTGTTCTGCAAGTTCTAGGACTGGTTCTAGCTCTCGGGAACATCATGAATGGTGGGAACCGAAGCAGAGGACAGGCCGATGGATTTACACTCGACATCCTGCCCAAGCTGAAAGACGTCAAGAGCGGCGTAAGCACCTATATCGTAAAACCTCAATTAGAAGACCATGGCATTTTATTTTTCAACTCTTCTTTCAGGATAGACTTCTACTAGAAGGTGGCGCTGTATTTTGGCGCTGTCATATTATTAAGCTGCCCACACGGTTTGTGTGTGTTCCCTTCACTGGATGGGTTAAATGCAGAGCACAAATTCAATATGGTTCGCCATATTGACAATCTTACTCACTTTACTTAGTTAAGTACTTTACTATATTGTTAAACTATGATGCCCCATCGCCCGTCTCTGAGCATCTGTAAACATATATGTTTTCCTTTTCCGTCAACCACTTTAGACAACTGACAAACATTAACCGGCCAGAAAACACAGAGCCCTATCACAACATCCCTGCACAAAAGCACTACTTTAGCACAAAATAACACTAAAAAGAGAGAAAAAAAAACATTACAGAATTACTTTATGAGGCAACTTTTGTGCATAAGTTCAATGAGCCCTTCATCTTCTCTAGTCCGGTGAAGCATTTTCTACATTAATACACTATTACACATGTTATTGCCCCAAAGGACACAGGATGCGATAGAACAGTCTGTAATTATTACTTTATTTTATTATGTATATATTACCTGAATAAAAGTGGCCTTCTAATAGAGGATGGCCTTCTACACTGCAAAAAATGCACATGAAAAAACAAGTGTGTAAGACCTAAACCAAGTAAAATTATTGGCCAATGGGGTGAGAAAACTCTATTTGGTAAGACTCATTCTTGCAAATCTAAACTAATCTAAACTACCAAATCTAAACTAATCAATTCTAAACTACCTAATGTATTTGCATTAAAAAAAAAGATTTATTATGTAATTTCATGATTTTTTGGCTTGTCATGAATTTCGTTTCTCAGTGTATTTTTCAACCATTCTATCGTGATGGCCTACAAATAGGTTTTACGCTATGTTGAACTCAATCAACGCAAAAATTTCCCACAAAGTCACGTTCAAATCCAGTAGTTAGCATTGGGATCAATGTAGAAGGCAGCCAACAGAACGGCACGCCAAGGCAGTAGCTTCTGTCCCCATCCCATGTGACTTGTCCGTCTGTCTGCCCATGTGCGTGTGACCACCAGGTCTGGCCGCCTGTTGGCAAACACTCTTTAAACGAAAGCATTCCGCATGTATACAATCACACTTCATGAAAAATGATTATTCCACTCTGTTTATTTCCATCTCTTCTCTCTCTCCATCAGGACAACTCTCAGAGCCTCCTGTCCTACGTAGTTGCTTACTATCTGCGACACTTTGATGAGGTAGGTTCGGCCCGTTGTTTATTTCCTGCTTTCGACAAAAGGACCCCCAGGTCCATTAAGCCTCTCCGCAGCAGTTTCTCCATCATGGCAGACGAGACGTGGCTTTGTTTTAGGCTTCGTCGCTTTGATTTGCCTTTCTTTCCTTGTACCGTAAAGACGAATGGCCGATGTGAAGGAGCAGAACCCTTTGATTGCCCGATGCCATTCTTGGACTGAGATTAAAAGGGCGGAACTGTAAATACCGTTAGAAGTCTGTCCAGATGTGATTCCGAAGCTGTTTTCAAATTGACAAAATATGATTTACAAGTTGTTGACATGCTTGTAGCGTTTAGGCAAATAGCAAAGCGAGGGCATGTGCGTGCGCACGAGAGTCACTCTGGTCTTGGGTTTGGAGATTGATTTGTTGTGTTGTGTGTTTTCGTTGCATTTGGAAAGATTATAATCTTGGGACACCAAAAAACTTTGCCAGAATCAACAAACGGTACAGATATAATCTGGTAAACGGCGCTTCCTGTTTTCCAACCGCTTGACTAGACGTTGTTTGTGTGTCAGGACGCAGGTAAAGAAACAAGCGCATTCCCGCTGCCGGAACCGCAGGATCTGTTTCAGGCTTCACAGATGAAGTTTGAGGATTTTCAGCGTGACCTCCGCAAGATGCGAAAAGACCTTAATGGTGAGATGGAAACACGCACATACCTAGAGATATCCGTGTGTATGCAAATATAAGCACCCCCCCCATAATTCCAAAAATCCACTAATATGCGCACATAAGCACCTCACTACTTTCTTGGTGTGCTGCCTTTTCAGAAACCTAATATTCTATCGAATCAGATTAGTGGCAAAAATATCAAACAAAAATGCTTCACATTTACATTTGTTTTTCAATTTTTTGCTTGCAGTTACGTTAATTTGTTTTGGTTTTTTTTTTGCTTGCAATCTTCACGTTTTTGTTTTTGTTTTTTTCCGTTTGGATTTCTGACCTAAGTTTCTCGTGGGGGCAGCCCTTACTATGATTGGCAGGTGAGAATATGAAAAATCTGAAACGAAACAAAAAGTTTCAAATGAAAACGTGAAGATTGCAAACAAGAAAAACAAAAAAACAAATGTAATTGCAAGCAAAAAATGGGAAAAACAGTGTAAATGTGAAGCATTTTTGATAGTTTCTTAGAAATTTACGTTTGATAATTTTGATAATCTGATTCTATAATATTCTGGCTAAATACTTATCTTAAAAAAATTTTTACTTCTTTTATCAATTTGTATCTGCATTATTAAAGAAAGAAAAGAGGACACAACGAGGAGGAGCATCACTACGTAAAAACAAACGTACTTCCATTTATTTGCTCCAGACTTGAAATATGGAAAAATTGGTGCATATATTTACATGTATATTTTTATATATGTACATATAAGCACCCCCCAAGTTTTTGAGAGTCTAAAATTGGAAAAACTGGGTGCTTATATTTGCATAAATACTTATATTTGATCTAAGTTGATGACATATACTGAATACAGACTGTATCGAGATGCTCAGTTTGGCTACTTCGGTGCCAATGGCCCATGTTCATCTTTAAAAGGCTCATTGATTTTGCAATGGCTGTTTTTATTGGGCCTCCAGCTGCCAGCCACAGTGATCAATACTGTAAATGTGATTTGTAAAAGTCACCAGCATGTGAACAAATAAGACAGGGCTCATTTTTAACACTTCCCTCAAGGCGTTTTACCATGTGTTGCAGCGGAGAAATTTGCATGCAAATGTTGTTCCCCTCTGCGAAACGTCCCTCCATTTTAAACTGAAGATGTGAATATGGTTGGAATTAGAAATATGTTTTTGTTACGTTTGATTCTTCCGTTAATCATTATGTGGCACAATTTAAAAATAGGGTTAACATTTTTGAAAATGTTTTTTTTTCTATTGTATTAAATAGATCTAAATATATATTTATTTCATTTGGAAGTGTGCAATGATGTTCATTTGGCGCAATTTTGTTTTAATGTATTATTTTATATTAGATTATTTTCAAAGAAGCCAGCCTCATTTTAAGTACATCATTATTCAAATGCATTTCTTTGTTGCTTTGGTTTTGTAAAAATATTTAAATTAAACAAACATAGATTACGAATACTATATGCAGAAGACAGTTATAATTGCAACTCAATAAAATATACAGTACATTAAAAATTTCAATATTTTGAAGCCATATATGAATATCTTTTTTTATGTCTTTCTTTCTCTCTCTATACATAAATATATTTTGTTGTAAATTCTGTCAGCTATGAGGGACAGAAGGGGCTTAAATGCCCTGCTCAACACTGTTTGCTTTACTCCCTGACCAGTAAAGCAATGTATCTGGTTCTTCAGAATGTTGCTGAGATTGTTCAGCTTTGTGCTGCGAGTCAAAGGTTGTGCGATCCAGCTTAAGAATACGACAGTGTGAACGAGGTGTAAGAATCCGATTACACGCTCAAAGCTGAGTCTAAATCCCGGCAAACATTTCTTCTTTTTTGTCGGCACATCTCACACAGATGTGTAAATGCCCGAATTCCACTGACCACATGTTTTACCTTGTTCTAAAAGAGTAAAATGTAGCTGCAAGCAGCAGTGACGGGGTTTGATCCTCTTCTTGTGTGTTCACAACAGAAAAAGTGTACGCCAAAACAAGATACAATTTGTGGTAATAAAACATCATGATCCCAATAATAAGTGAATGCATCCAAATGGAAATTTAATTTAGACAAGCATAAGCTTATAAGTATATCTGCAGTGAACAGAGGGAACAAAGTGAAACCAAAAAGGAATAATAAAATGTGTTGTTCATTTACAATAAACCAAACACATTTAAATGTGCCCAAACAAGGGAAACTTGTCCATCTGTTTTTGTATTGTTAAAATATTTTATGGTAAAAAAAATTGTTGGGTTTTTTTTTCACAAGATTGTGGACAAGAATGTACAATAAGATAAATACATCAAAATAAAACACTGAATGCACTTAAAAATGTTTGTGTTGTCAACATGTGTTGTCCATTTGACTTAGGGAATTATTATTCATCAGAATACAATGTATTTACCAATACTCATAAAGTGTAAAGTGTAAGTCCAAACATGATGTTTGTAACTAACACCAGCAGAGGGCGTTGTTTTGTCATGTAAATGGAATTAATACAGTCACTTGCTTATCTCCACACTGCAATAAAATTGTGGCTTTTACTTTGCACAACTGTTTGTTTCTAGATTAAACTTTTTATTACAAAGACAATTTTGTCATTATCTTTTCGTGATCAACATTTGAAAATAATTCATCAACAGTCAAATCTCCAATAGAGAAATATGTTCCGACGCCACCACATTTAAATTTGATTCTGATTCAACTGATGTTGCTTTTTCCACTGGTTTTTGCATGTTTTTATGTCTTGCTTGTTTTCCAACTTTTGCATTCAAGCCCTGCAGGCTCGCAACCCCTAATAAAAAAAAAACATTCAATATCAAGGTGTTCAAATTAGAATTCGAACCGGTGTGTAAAGCACATTAACAGAAACGATGTATTCATGGTGAGAACGTCACACACACACACACACTCACACACACCTAATGCAGAACGCAGTCTGTTAGCTGTTCCCAAACCAGTCAAACGCACCAGATGATTTTGCGTTTGGTTCTTGGAAATTTCCCGTGATGAATGGGTGGTTTGATGAATGGCTGCACAGTCTATTAGCTTTGCCCCCTCTGTTAGCCATATTTTTGCAAGCCTTGTTGCTGAATCCCCACGTCGGCCATTTGCATTGTTAATCTTTCAAAAGCTTATTAGTTAGGGCCACTATGCATGCGACTGATGAATTGTAAATGTGCTTTTCCAGAGCTTGTCCGCTCAGCTAGATTGTTCCTCCGTACACCTGCTGAACACATCGACCCTGGTCCTGTTAGACTCAGAGTCGTTACTCATCTGCCAATGTTCTGTGTTTCTGAGTCTTCAACAGCTCACGTCTCTAAAAATCTCCCAATGGTCCAATAAGCATGGATTCTCTCTTATGGCAGACTAGCCTGAGCTCATTGGATAAATGGATCATCACTACATTAGCGAGCTAGGATAAGCGCTAAAGCAGATGTTCGGCGTGACAGCTGGATGGGGTATCGAACGACCCAGCAGGTTCTTACTTTCACGAAGCACATCGACCAGCTGGCGGTGACATTAGCATGTGTATGACATTAGCATCGCGCTGCTCTGTGTTTTGATGTACCGTATTTGCACAAATATAAGCAACCAGCAAATATAAACACAACTTTGAATTTTCAGGCACAAAATAAAAATTCCAAACAAAAATATAGGGTTAAATACTCTAAAATTCTTCTTTTTCTACCTAACTCTTGACTCGTATCACTTCGGTGTTGTTTTACTTGTATAAAAATTGATTCTAGCGGTTGTTACTCCACTTCACAGAAACCTCACCGTATCCCATGAGGCTTTGCACTCCAGTTAGCCATTAGTAGGGGCTTTTCAGAAGCTACACAATGATCATTGTTGCGGAAAATTGTTTTGCCCTGTGCAGCAGACCGAGCGTTTTTATTGTGTTTGTTCCCTGGTTTTGAATCTTTGCCTGTATTCTTCCTTTTTGATTTGTTGTTGACATGTTGACTGCTCCGATCCTTTCGCCTGTCTATTCTGTCTGTTCCAAAATTATTTTTATTTTATTTAGTTATTAGCCAATAAACGCAAAAATACATGTATGCTGACAGAACCATTGTTTAAAGAAAGAAAAGCCCACCGCTACATAAAGAGGACAAATTTTTCAGTTCATTTGTGATTGATCCTTACTTGAAATACAAAATAATCGGCACATATTTTTGCGCAAATTTGAAATATGCGCATATAAGCACCCTCCAAGATTTTGACTAAAATTGGAAAAAATGTGGTATTATATTTGGATAAATATAATGTGTAGCACACATTATAGCTGGCGACAAACTGACATGCAATTCCACTTCTTGACACATGGTGGTGAGACTTTACTGGTTACAGGCTACAAACAGTCTCAGTGTGAACGGACCGCGATATATCGAAGAATCCGTGCGCCGCGGCACAGCGGAAGCATCCAAGGCTTTTGAAAGCTCCTTACACATCAAAGAGTTTGCGAGATTCTAGATTTATTGGAAGCTCATGGCTTTTTTGTTTTGTGAATTACGTTTGCTGACTTTGAGATGGTGTCAGTTTCTTCTCATCTCTTGACTTTGTTTTACAGCTTGTTCAGCAGAAACCGAAACAGTGTGTACCGTGTCATCTGAAGAGAACCTGCAACCCTTCAAAAACAAAATGGAGGGATTTCTAACAAGTGGTAAGAAACTCCAGCAGCATTCGCCTTAATCCAAAGGAAAAAAAAAAATGTGAAAAAAAAAAGTACAACATTCTATGTAATTAAAAGTAAATAGTATCTAACTAAAACATGTCTTTGACTGAAAATAAAAAAATATGCACCACGTTAAAATTGTCTATAAAAAGTAATGAGAACAAAAAGGGGATTTTTAAGCTTTTAATTAACCACACAAAGAGAAATAAGCCACATACAATGTTCTATTGCTTTAGAACTGTTTGTAATTCGCTCAAATTTGAGTTCTGAGCTCACACGCTTTGCCATTGAACAACGTAGCATTCTCAGGTTGTTTATATCCATGTGATTTTTACTGGCGATTAGCTGAGTGACACGCAGATTCCCTCTTGGACACAAGGTGGGAGTATTTATGCTTTTGATCATTTGCGTTCCCTAATATTACTCTAACCCCTTTTTAATATATTTACATATAAAGTGGGTTATACTTTCTACTATTCGGTTGAATATACGTATTTAAATATATTGAAATGAATTTATTGTTCATTCATTTCAATCTTTCTGTCTTCTTTATGAAACGTTTTTAACAATGCATTCTTCTATGTTAAAACATATTTACAATTTTCCATATATTGGATATATGCATTTTGAAATGTATCTAAATATATTTAACAATGTTTCACCTATATGTGGATATATTATTTCTCTGTATGGAAGACTTTATTTATAGTCCTTTATTGATAAATTAGACACAGTAAATACAAAGAGAACCTTTAATACCTTTACCTTTAGCTCGTTTTCCCTATTTTCTCCTTTTTCTACATTGTGCACTCGATAGCTTTACAAATGAAAATTAAAATTAATTATTTTTAAATCAAGCTGCAAATTAGATATGTAACCAATTTTACAATAACCAATTCACTTTTGAGTGTCAAGTATTTATAAAAGATTATTTCTTCGTTAATATTTATTTTGAAAAAACAAACGACAGTCATTTTTGTTCAAGTAGGATACAATATAAAATAATACTGGTGGTAGTAGTGCTTAATATTAAGGTAGACCATTTAAAGATATTTTTTTACTAGTTTCCTGATGTCATTTATTGACAGTTTTACCCCAATTTGCAAATTCTAAGTGATGCTTCATTGTTTAGGAAGTGCCACTTTTAATCAAAAAGCAGCCGTGCAAATGTCACCGCACTGGTGTTTCCTGCGGAGAGCGTCACCGTATGCTTTTAATTACACGTTCTGTAAAGGTCACTGGCAGCCAACACGGATTCTGGAAAACAGATCAGACCTGACCTGACCCAGAACCGGCAGTTTGAAGCAGATTTATGTAAAGTCATTTCAAATGTTTGTGTCAGATCTCACATTATAATTCCACACTATTAATCTTCAAATTCAATCACAATTTACGTTTTTTGGGGGGTTTACTAGCCTTTCCACTCGTTTGTTTATTTTTTCCCGTCTCCGTTCTCCATCGCTGCCTCCATCCATCCATGTAATTTGATGTCAGTTGCCTTGTTTATTTCGAGAAAATCCATTTCTGTTGAAAGTATCTGTGAAGAGTGTTCCTGTCTGCACTTTATTTTTCGTCATTTGCCTTCTTTGTATTTTTACGTTGCTTAGCTTTGGATTTTTCATCCAGTGCATTACTGGATTCAGAATTTCCACGTTTTGCCCAATTCTGCCCCCCCCCCTCTCCGTTTTCTCTTTGTATTCAAATTGGAGGCTATAACAAAAGCCACATGTTGTCTGGCGGCAGGGGCAGCCGGGTGGGTCCTGACTGAACACGCTCCCCTTCTCTCCTCCATCGCTTTGATCTGGAGACTCGTGGCTCTGTCAGACGGGTGACAAGGCTGCAAAAAGACTCCCATCGCTATAGAGATCCTCGAAAAAAAAGAAACCTGAGCAGAAACCGGGCCAAAATGTGAAGAACTAGTCGTATTTTTCCGCATTTGTCTGCTTTGGAAACTGCAGGAGAGTAACAGTCTCTGGCTCCAGAGCTTCAACCGCTACTGCTTATTTTTCAGAGCATGAAATTAACTACAGAAAGAGAGGAGGAAAAGCCAGCAAGATGGAGAGTGTAGATGCTGAGAGCTTGAGATCGAACCAGAGACGCTTTTTTTACTGTGTTGTTTGGTCTACAGTCACTCTACTAATGCCAGTTTAAATGCAGTGTCGTATCCATTGACCTGGGAGCAGCGAACCAATGTGATAATCCATTTACTGCGCTAGTCAAAATATGCTAAATTGTACCACTTGCAAGATGTTAAAATAGCTACCAGATGAGCTATTCATGACCGCTCACGTCCCAAACACAGAAAGCCGACTCTGGCAAAAGTGGCGCGAGTATCGTGTGTGTTTCTGGATTAGTATTTTATTAGTTGAAGTTTTTGTGTAATTAGAATTCTATTTGCAATGGTTTAATTAACTAATTAATCAGTGGTGTGAAGTACTTGAGTAAATAGACTTTGTTACTTCACTTAAGTATTTTGGCTACTTCATACATGTACTGAGTATCAAAAATATAAGTTACATTTTTGATTGAGGATCCATACTGTTTACTCCACTACATTTGAATGGACACTTACTCGTTGCATTGAGGCTTTTTTTACTTTTTCAAAAATATTAAATGTGAAATGCTACATTTAGCTGCCCTTCCTGTGTAGTTCCAGAATGAGAATTTCTTTAAACAAAAAAAACTCGGTGCACATTATTTGTTTTATGTGACAAAAAAGTGGTTTAAATTTAAAATGTGCTGAAATTTCTGTGTTGAAAGAAGAAAAACAGCCAATCATGACCACATGTCTATGTTTAGAGGTTAAGACTAGGTTAACGAACTTTAACTGCAAAATTATTTTTGGTGAACAAGGTCTTCGCAACCGTACCAAACATTCCTGATTCCTTTTCTATTACTGTAAAACAAATGCTACTCTTCATTCACCTGAAAAGATTCTTTCACTAGTTGTTTTGTAGCCACTAGAGTTTTATCAGGCTCTTTACTAGCAGACTGTGTATTGCTCTGCGGCCGCCAAAGGTGGTTACTAGCATGTTGTCAAATGCTTGATAAGGTTTTCTGGGTAGTTGATGTTTGAAGTTGGACCAATGATGTTCATGAGGTATTACTTCAGCAAGTCATTTGTCTTCTGGGGATTCTCCTGTTGCAAATAAGCACGGTGGTGAGTGGTGTGAAGAAGGAAATGGACCTAGAGGTCATCTGCCCATTTATTTAGCAGTTCACCGCCGAGACGTCAAGCAGTTTAGACAGGAGTAAATGAAGCGACCTTGACATTGCTTCTCTAATGACTGTTGACTTGCTTCTCAGTTCCACTCGGGCTCAGCGTGAAAATCTTGCTCGATCAAATCTTTGGATTTTTTCAAAGATATTGTGTTGATTTATAACTCACACACGTTTTAATCTGGAACGGACCACAAACTCCAATATACCTTCTCACTCTGAGTGGGACTGTGGAGCTTTTCTGAATGGATGGTGTGAAAAGACGTCACATATTTGTTTGAAGCATTAAACAAATGCATCATTTAAAAGCTTAAACTATAGACTTTGTCGTGTTTACGATGTGTCTGTTCTGTTTGATTCGCTCAGCCAAAGCAGAGTTGGAGCTCCAGGAAAACCAGCTCTCTGACACTCAGAAGACGTAAGTTGTCTTTCTTTCTGAGCTCTGCCGAGTTTTTTGTTTGCTTGTCTTTTTTCCTTTCTCTTTCTCTCTCCTACATTACTTCACTCTCCTTTCTCTCCAACTTTCCCTCCATTTCTGTGTCTTTCTTTCGCTCTTTCACTCTCCCTTGCTTTCTTCCCTCTAAATTCCTTATCTTCTTTCTCCTTCCTCTCTTCCCATTTCTCCCTTCTCCTTCTTTCCCTCTCTCCCTCTGTTTCTCTCTCTCGCTTTATGTCCTACTCCATCTCTCTCCCATTTCATTTCCACCTGCCCACTTTCTCTCGCTTTCTCTTTCTCTATCTGTCCTACTATTCATCTCTCTCACCCCTTTCTCTTCTAATGCCCTCTCTCCACCTTTTGTCCAATTATCTTCCTCTCTCTTTCTCTACCTCTTTCACTCAAAGTATCTCTTTTCACTTTCTTCCTCTCTCTTCTCGCTAATTTTTTCTTTCTCCTTTATTTCTTCCTTTATCTTTCTCACCTACTTTCCCTCTCTTCGTTTCACTTCTATTCTCTCCAACTATCCCTTACTTCTCCCCAAGTACTCCCTTACTTCTCTCTCCACCTTTCTCTCCTACTACCTTGCTTTTCCTTTTGAGTTTCCCTCCTTTTCTCTCCTTCTCTCTCGCCTACTTTTCCCATTCTTCAGCCCCTACTGTCATTTTTTCTATCTTTTTCTCTCTCACACACATCCCCTGTCTCTATCTCTCCTTTCCCCTCACTCCTTTCTCCCTACCTGTTTCCATCTCCCCTTCATCTGGCTCTCTTTCTCTTTTGCTCTATTTTCTCCCATTCTTACCTCTCTATTGATCTCTTTCTTTGTTTTTTTCCCCCTTCTTTTCTGGTACAAATAGTGCAATTTTCAGAAATTGATTGATTGAGAGTACATTGTTTCTTTCAAAAGGGGCCAGTTTAAAAAAGATTTTGGCACTTGAAATGGAAGAAAAGAGCAAAATTGACACATCAATTACTTTCCAAAGTCTTTGTGTTCATTGTCTGAAAGCTCCAGGCCTAGAGTTTCCTCTCCGTAATCGACACACATACCAAAAGATCGCCGTAGGCAAAAAAGAAATTACACTTGTCGTTCTTTATGTAAGAGCATTATTTTCATAAGCTACAATTTCACATTTCGCATGCTTGAACTAAGCCGATCAATTTCACAATCCCGCAGTGTAAACTTTCTAATCTTATTTATGAATATTTTGTTCATATTGTCATGCTTTTCTTTGAATGTTTTCCAGCTTTCTGGAGCTGAGCGTGTTTTTCTCCGTCAAGCCTAAGGCTGGAGAGAAGGAGGTTTCACCCAACACACTTTTCACCTTGTGGCACGAGTTTTCGTCTGATTTCAAGGAGCAGTGGAAGCGAGAGAATAAATGCCTTCTGAAGGAGAGGTGTCAACTTTATGTCTGAACTGTACATACACGCCTTCCTGTTTAGAACGTGTTTAGAATGAGTCTTTCTCTTTCAGATTGAAAGCGGCAGAGGAGACTTTCAAACGGGCACGAGAGAAAAATACCTACAACGTGAAACCTAAACATGCATCAGGAATTGTAAGTGGTATTTTACTCATTGACTGATGCTGTATATATTTATTGTACAGGAAAGCAAAATCCATTGGTTGGCCAATCTAGTGTGTGCCCAACAATAAAAGTACCTTACTGTAAAAATTACTCCATTACAAATTACAAGTCACTGATTCCAAGAAGAGTTAAGTAAAAGTCGTGAAGTATCTGGTTTACAAAGAACTTAAGTATTTTACTCATACTGAATTTAGGCTAAAAAAACACCAAGAAATGTGAAAAACAAGAAACACTTTATTTATTAGGTTTTTTTACCTAACATAGAAATAAATGTAACACCTCATTGTTTTAAAATGGCAAAACAAAATAGATATGAAAGAACAAGTCAGTCAAACGCAAAAAAGGCAAAGTAAAATAAAATTTAGAGCTGACTTTGATTTTATGTACCTCTCAGTCTCAGAAGAGGAAATATTTTTGTCACTGGCCATGTCGCTAATTAAACACATGATATTTATCAAGCTGTTGAATATTTATTAGCTCATAAATAGCAACCTTCAGCACCCTGCAGATGGCGAAATCGCCTCATAGGCACAAGAAATTTACTTGCGATAGAAAAAGATGCTGACTTGTTGCGCACAATGTAAAAAGTAACAGTAAGTGACACAAATGTAGTAAAGTAGAGTGTAAAAGTTGCTTATATTCTCGATACTCTTGATACAAAGTCGCCCAAAAAATACTAAAGTAACAAAGTCCATTTACTCAAGTACTTCACGGCACTAGTGTCCCACCTTCAGGCCAAGAGTTACAGGGATTGTAACGTGGTCCAGAAAATGAATGAATATACTGTATATGTGCCTGCATAATCACTCACCTAATACAACTGCGTTCATAATTCTGTCTCCTTTGCCTTTCAGAAAGCCAAACTTGGACAGAAGATGTGACGAGTCGAAGCTTTTGACCACAGATTGAGAATTTCTTTTTCACTTATTAAAGAGTTAAAATGGATGTTTACTGAAGCACATTTTGAAAAGACGACATCAACTTTGCACATTTAAATGTATTTCTGTTTTTATGAATAGAATGTTGTGATTTGAATATGTGCTGAGAATTTTGCTCCACTATTGTTGAACAACCAAATACTATACTGTTCGTGTAAATCAGTATTTCGAAACAGTTTGTGAGATGATGCTCTTAGTCTGGATCTGTCAGAAGAAAGTCAACAGATTCCTTGACATTATTGTGAGTGACTGTATTTTTAAAGTGACTAGTTTAACCTGTGATATTCACATTAACTAGTGTTAATTCCTCAATTGTGTGCAGTGATTATGTTTTGAAAAATAAAATTATCAGATCGACGTTTTCACTTTTTTATTTCTGCGTGTTATAAATGAGCTTGCCACGCTCAGATTTAATAAGCTCTCGTTAAAATTAAACATTTACAAATCAAAGCAGTATAGAAAAGCAGTAAAGCAATTGCTGTAAAGAGAAATATATTTATTTTTAGATGCTCATTGTAATGTACACACACACATATATATAAAATTTATATAATTGACTTTGCACTTAAATCTACACATTTTTGCAATTTTGTTAAATATTGTCTGAAAAAAAATATGTCTGATAGACTCAGACGTTTTATATAATTAAAGTACAGAAAATCTCGCTATGTGCACAAAATTTATTCAAAAAATGGATCGAACACAAAAGGCAACTAAAGCACAGGTCAGATTGTAGTTTAATCTACTGACCAGAACTTAGCAAACCATGGTCCTGTCCTTCATTATCGCTGTCAGAGACTGGACCAGATTCAACAAGACAGTGGTCACATCGTTTTTCCCGCGCTCACTGGTGTTCTCAAGCACTAAAAGAGCACAAGTGGGCACAAGATCCGAGGTCAAAGGTCAAGCACGACTTGATTTATCACTCAAACTCGTCTCATATTTCTTTACAAACTCAACAAAGCGACATTCTTTCCATTGCTGCGCGGCAGCTATTACGTTTTCCGTGTCAAGCATTCTGTGGTGCAGTGTGGACATCAAATCGGCCAGTTCGCTGATGTTCTTGGCATTTCAAACACTGGATTTCCAGCTTGAGTTTGTGTGTTATACCCAGTGAGTGAAGCGTGATGGCGTAGAGGTTGTTCAATAAGCCGCACTGACGTTCACCGACACGCACTTGCACTGTTTGATCCGCTGAACTTTCCGTTGTCGGAACGGAGGCTGTAGGCCGGGGCAGTGGAGTCGTACGGTGACGGTGGTTATCCGACTGGGCCGGCAAAAAGCACACGACTGGAAGGAATTGTTGTGGTCCGCCGCTGCTTGGCGACTCCGATGCGATGAGGTTTGTGAGGTCAGGTGACGCGGGATGTAGAAGGAGTTGCACTGGCCGTAGCAGAAGCGGTTAATAACCGTCCGGCTCTGGCAACCCTCCAGACTCACCGTTTGGCGTAAGGGCTGCGTTTTGCACCAGTCGCTCTTCAGGTACTTCCTCTCTGTGACCACCAGGGCCTCGCGGCTGGAGGACAGCATGTCGTGTTTGCCCTTCTGCCGGCGCTGGGTGGGATGCTGAGGCAGGGAGGACAGGGCGAGGGATGGGGAGGACAGTTCGTTGCCTTTTACCTTATAAGGGGAGGGGAGGGAACCTTGGGGGCGGAGCTTCTTGCCATCTATGCATATGAAAAGAGTCCATGCCAGGATGGCGGGAATCGCCAGCTTCCAGAACATTCTGAGGGAAACAAAAACAGAATGGCTTGAGTTAGTAAGTGCCAGCGGTGTAAAGTACTTGAGTAAATTGATTTTGTTACTTTGCTTATGTATGTTTTCTGCTACTTTGTACTTGTACCGAGTATCAAAAAAATAAAGCAACTTTTACCCTCGACTCCATAACATTTCTGATTGAATATCTATATTTTTTACTCCACTACATTTGAACAGAAAACAGAATGAGGAAAAACAGCATGACTCTTACAAGCTGCATTGTCTGCTTTGTTTACTGCGGACAACAGAAATAAACTCTTTTAAAAACTCATTGTCAATTTTGAGTCTATTTAATGTTCAGTTAAAGAGAACTTTTGTCAAGTTAGACTATACAGATCTTTCATGACATTACAATGGTATTGTAAGCATACAGTACATATTCAGTACGAGTAAAATACTTTTAAAATTGGATACTGCTACTTTTACTCAAGTTTTTTTGAACTCGGTGACTTGTGGATGGAGTGATTTTTACAGCAAGTATTTGTACTTTTACTCAAGTATGGTTGTCTGGTACTCTTTACACCTCTGGTAAGCGCATACCCAAAGACTGAGACTCATCGGTTTTGTCGTTTTCAGAAAAGCAGAGTGCGGATTATGCAATGCTGATAAGGTTAAACCAAACGTCGGTCTGAACCCTGGTTCTCAAGCCGCCCTCTGTTAATCTTCAGATAAATCTGGGCATCGATAACCCCTGACATTCACGGTGCCCTGTAACTACAGGCATTGTCTGCTTCATTCATGCTCTTGCTTCCTCTCATGTCTCGCGCTCTCTTTCATCTCCTCGGCCCAACGGACCGGGAATAAAACCTGAGCTGTATTTCATGCGTTTAAGAGACACGGTCATCCCCAGTGTTGCTTTTCCTCCTAAAGGCTTATTTTACCCTCAGACTGTTTAGACGTTTTTTGTGAACGTTCAACCTGAAGAAAGCTGAGCGAAGGTCTTGAGGTCTTGAGCTGAACAACAGCAGAACGTAACATTGAGAAGACTATTACCTCCTTTTTACATCATAAACATGAAAATGATAAGCAAGAGCAGAGCCAAGAGGACTTGTGGAACTCTAGCTGATAAAAACCATACAGATTGTGTTGGGTTAAGGTTAAGTGTTCGTCCTTTTGCTGACCTCGACAATTGACCTTGAAAGTGAATTTAATCTTTTTTAGATCTCTGTTGGTCTAGAAAGACTGGATATACTGTATGTATATATAACAGTCGAGTGTAACATAATAAAAAAAGTGTAACATAATAATTATATATATAAATAAAATATATACAGTACATTTTGTAATACATAGTAAAAAATACTCTATACAGTAAACCTTATTTCTCAATGTAGTAGAGTAAATCTCCAGTATAATTCCACTTACTATGTCTATATATAAACCGTAGTACGGTTTTCATGCTGGGTGGACTAGATCCCTCACAGACAGAAAGTTTGCCATGCTATTAGTATATTTCATTTTATTCATTTTAATGTATTCCCATATTAATTATCCACTGCTAAGTGTGGCTGTGTGAATAATATTTCTATATTTCTGTTATTCGGGTAAATTTGTTATTTAAATAATTAAAATTTGTTTGCATGTGACATGAGGTAGCTTGTTGTTTAGACATTGCTAAGTGTTGCATTATAGATAATGTTTCTTTATTTCTGCTTTTAAGCAAATAAAAGCTTATATGCATGTTTGCCTCCTGAAGCAATTTTTAAAGAAAGAAAAGAGAATACAATGCAGAAGCGCAGTGCTGCATAAAGACGAGGCATTTACATCTTTTTGATTGCTCCCGAATTGAAATGTGGGAAAGGGCTTATAACTGCTTATTATTATGTGCATATTTGAATTTGTATAAATATATTCTACAGTATGGTATAAGCTTCTAAAATTGGAAAAAAGCAGTGCCTATATGTGTAAATATTTTATATTATATTGCATAAAATACAATAGTACACACATTTATTTATATTGTATTATTTAGATGTATATATTATAAACTATAGATATATCAAATAGATAGATGGATGAATGGATGGATGGATGGATGGATGGATGGATGGATGGATGGATAGATAGATAGATAGACAAATGGCGTATGGATAGATAGAATATAAATATATAAAGAGAGAGATTTGTATACTAGATTACGTATGTATATTTTTGCGGGGGCAAAATGTCCATTAAAAAATATGAATTCAAAACATTACGTATGTACAGAGCATATGCTGAACATTTTCCATTCGGTGGGTCGTATCTGGTATACTGAGGGAACATTGCCACTTCTAAGCCTGTGAGTCACACGCTGGAAAAAAGAAATGAATTAATCACCCGTATCTCCCTCCGTCAGTGTCGCCGTGGGCCATTACTGCTGTTTACTCTAACACCAGGCCCAAAACGCTCATGTAAATAAGCCGGGTCGCCCATCAAAAGCAATCGCTGCAGAAGCCACGAGGTTACGAGGAAGTGGCCTTTAAGGTCTCTGCTGAGGCAGGGTTAAATAATGAGAGCTTTGCTTATGGCAGGAATGAGATATGCTGGGGACGTGTAAACAGTAGGGAGAGAACCACGTGAGAGTTATTAGATCAGGATGTTGAGGAAGTTTAGCGGTCTTGGGTTTCTCTTCTGTAAATGGCCAGAGAGCTTTGAACGGTTGCACCAGTATTATGAATGAGTGCAGTTTCATCCTTTGCATTGATCATCCATTTTTTAGAAAAGCTTTTCCTTATTCACTGGTGGCAACCCCACCATCTCTGGGCTTGAGGGCGGTGACTCACACCTCAGACTGATGATTGACAGTGGTGTAAAGTACTTGAGTAAATTGACTTATTTGCTACTTTGTAGTTGTATTGAGTATGAAGAATAAAAGCAACCTTTACTCTCTACTTGACAAAATTTTTGATTGAGCATCTGTAGTCTTTACTCCACTACATTTGAGTGGACTGCTACCGTTACATGTTACATTGTGATTGTGCACAAGTCGGCATCTTTTTCTACGGTGGTTTATTTCTTGAGCGGACGAGGCAATATCGCCGTCTGCAGGATGCTGAAGGCACTGGATGCTGTTTATGAGCTAAATCACGTGAACGCAAATCATGTGAACGTCAATCATGCAGACTGAGTTTTTGTTCTTTTTTGGTATTTTGGTCTTTTTTTCTGCCATTTTAAAACATTTAAGTAAAATTTTAAATATAAACCTCATAAAAGTTTCTTTTTTCCACCTTTCCTGGTGTTTTGAGCCTAAATTCATTAAGAGTAAAATACTTTATTTTAAAGTCATTTTAAAATGGGATACGTTACGACTTTTACGTAATTCAGTCTTCTTGGAGTTGGAGACTTGTAACTTGTAATGGAGTAGTTTTTTTTAACAGTAAGATATTCGTACTTTTACTCAAGTAACGTTTTGATCTACTCTTTACACCAATGGTGTAATCACAGCGAAGGCCACACACACTTACACATCATTATCTATTTTTATCCCTTAACGTATGTTTTTGGACTGCGGGAAACCAGAGACCTTAAGGAAACACTCGCAAGCACGGGAAGAATATGCAGACTCTAAGCAGAAAGACCCCGGCAGGGTTTCTTTTGGTGTCAAAGATCCAATTAGATGTTTTTTTTCTGAGAATCGAACCCAGAGCTTTTTGCGTAGCCACTCTAGTGACTGATGAATTCCTAGACACCCGGAATGTGACGGGACAGTGACATGCACACACAAACACACAAACGTCATTCGTCTCGCTTTGCCGCTGTGTATCAGATCCTTCCCAGAGGAACCCAGTGACCATGAACCTCCCTGACAAAAATCAGCGGTTGGCGACAATGATAACGCCTCATTAGAACAAAAGCCCAAAATAAACACTCCTCTCTCACCTATCGCCCGCTATTTTTTCACGTTCCTACTTTCGCGTGGAATCTTCTCAAAACAAGCAGCTGCTGAAAAGGTTTCAGCCAAGTGACTGATGTTAGAAAGCCATTCTTGCGTAAAACAACCAAACCTCAAGTACCAGCATCACTCATTGAGCTGAAGCCAGCATGCACTGCCAAGCCGCCAGCCATACCAGCATCTGACCGGCCCCAACTTCCCCTCACCCAACCTCCACATCAGTGTCGCGATGTGTCAAATCAAGAGCCTCTTCCTCGGCACGCACATCACACACACACACACACACACACACACCTGGCGCCACGAAACACCCAATCTGACAGGCCTTATCATTGTAGCAATTATATCATCTGTGTGTTATGCGCATAGAGACTTTTCTAAAATAGTGGACCTCAAACTAAGGCAATGCTAACTCAAAACACTCAAATATTGTTAAAATAAAGTTAAAATATCGGGTAAATGATGTTTAAATTAAAGTTTGTGGGTTAATGTCATGAGTTGTGTGGTCCTGATGCTGACGTTGTAAGGCCTCGGTGGCTGGATGTGTAGCTTGTGGATCATTTTGTAATAAAAACATTAATGTAATACATGTAATAAAAACATATAGCAGTTGTAGTTTAGTTAGTTGGTTAGTTCATATAGTTTAGTTTGCCCTTTGGCAGATGTTTATAAAGGTAGAGTATATAATGATATATGGACAATCTCACATGAACGGTTACCGCCATCTTGAGTCATTGCGTGTTCGCGTGGCCTTGCGAGTCATCGTTCTAAGATTTGCACGACGTCATTTCATGATGGCTGCTCTATGGGAGATACAAAAAACATCGCCATTCGAGGAGAATACATGCTTATTTTTTATTTTGTATGCAAGATCGCTGAAACAAATGTTGTTTTTTGTTTGCTCATCTCCATGCATGCTAGAGGTAAGAAAAAGATCCTTTCGTATAGCAAATATATTTTGGAACTGTATTAAACTGAGAAATTTACAGTGGATCTGACACATCCAATCACAGAAGGGTTTGTGAATGAATTTTCCAGGTTTTGCCGGAACATTTTCCTTGTTAATCTGGGACTTTGTAAAAAGTGTGTAAAAAAGATTTATATTGACGTGTGTGTGACGATTGTGTGTGTGTAACGGTGTGTGATTTCTTTTAAAAATCTATTCTGGAATAATTTTTATTATTTAAAATTATGTAATATGTAATATTTAAAAATAATTAGTAAATTAATAATTATCATAATTATGTGTAAAACAAGAAAATGGAAACATGTGTCTTAAGGTTAATTATCATATTATCATTTTGTGTCTTTTATACTCTGAAAAACGTACACACAGTGACCTGAACACACACACACACACACACACACACACACACACACTGAGCTTCCTAAAGTCTAGGTTGGTAGGAATCCGTGTCTATTTATGGACACTTCAGTTGTGGAATCTGCCAATCACAGATTCGAACCTTCAATTTTTTGGTTGCAAGCCCAGCTCTCTATACACCAAGCTACAAGTGCCCGCCAATCTCTGCGCTAATAAATCAACCTGGTGCCTGAGGTTCAACATAGCTGAGGTTTAAATACGAGTAGAAGAATTCTTCAGGCTGAAACAGGAATATGAGTCTGAACATCAATACATCTCATTCACACGCAGAGCTGTGAGTAAAACAGCACATCAGACGCTTTCACACCAGCGGATTGTTTAGTACTAATGCTTTCCCGGTGGATGGTGTGAACTGGAAGGTCAGTGGAGTGACTGGAATCGGCTCAGTTTAATGCGCTCTGAGGGCAAGTCACCACTTTGAACTGATTTACTGCTGATCCGTCTCAAAGCCCTTCACGCATTTCACACATAAACACAGGCGCGGGACCGAAGCCGGTGACATCTCACACCCATTCCACGTCCCGCTCCTTCTAAATGTGTTTGGATATCGTTTGTACAAGATTAAATAGCAGTTGCAGGCTAGAATTTAGACAATATTTTTTGTCAAGTTTTGACAAAAAATTGACGATAATTGACTTTTTGAGCTTTTCTTGCACGTAGAATCTTGGGAAAAAAATGTCCTTAAAGTTTGACTGCACCTTATAATCTGAAAAAAAAAAAAAAATGCTTTATGGGCAGATGTGTATATACTTGACTTTAAAAAATTCACAACTCCAAATATATAACTCCAAAGTTACACGTCACCAATTCCATGAAGGCTTAAAGTATAAGTAAAATATAAACATAAAGTGTGAAAAAACAAGTACGTCGTAAAGTATCCAATTTTAAATGCGAGTTTTTTTTTAATGGTACTGAATTTAGGCTCAAAATGTGAAAAACAAAAAAAACTGATATGCCTTCCTAATAAGGAAATGAAACTTATTATACAAAATTCCAGAATACAATAGATTAGAAAAAGAACAAAAAGTCACTTAAAAAAGTGGAACCGCTAATTCAGGTTCATGTGATTTATATGCTAAATAGCATCCAGTATCTTCAACATCCTGCAGATGGCGATATCACCTCGTCCGGCTAAGAAATTAACCGTGGTAGAAAAAGATGCCGACTTGTCGCGAACAATCACAATGTTTAGAAATTGAGTAAAGGTCCATTCAATTGCAGTCAATTCAAATGTAGCGGAGTAAAGAGTACAAATATTCAACCAAAAATGTAGTCAAGTAGAAAGTAAACATTGCTCTTATTTTTTGATGCTCAGTATAAGTACAAAGTAGCAAAAAATACTTAACAAAAGTAACTACTTACACCAACTTAGTCTACTTACACCACTTCTTAAATTCGAAATAAAGATTAAAAACAAGACGTTTATTAATTGTGTGACCTACAATCCGAAAAAAAAAAAATATTTATTGAATCTGTTTTAAAACTAAAGATAGTTAAACAAAGGCGTCTTTAGAAAATACCTGGTGCTGAGGAATAAGGAATTACTGCTGCTTTCCCAAAGCAATCACCAAGAGTTCAAAGGTCAAGTGGCGGGTCAAAGGTCACCCAGGCTCAGAGCGCGGGACGCAGAGGAGATGCGTGGCGATCCATACGAGGTGTTTCTTACTGTCCCGGTCTCATCCAGCTCCTCGCAGGCCGAGCTGAAGCCGTCACGCTTTATGGCTCATAGCTCCACGCTTTCGCTCATTTATGTGGCGTCCACTTCGAGTCGTTCCTGGCGAGTCTTTGAATCATCTTCGCTCTGATTTACTGTGGCATCCCGGTGCCTCTTCTGAGAAGAGTGTGTGAGTGTGAAGGAAAACCATCAGTCGCACACAAGTACACAACTCATCTACACCTCTCTCTCTCTCTCTCTCTCTCTTTCTGATACCTCCCCCATAAGCCCACTGTTAATCAACCAGTCTTACCATCTCCCCTCCTCACTTTCTCTGCCTCCTCTCTCGCTCCGACTCCAGCTCACATGAGTTTGCATCCCTGGTTTAACCCCGTCACTCTTGACTGTGCCGTTAAAACATCTCCTGTTTCTGTGCAGGTAGACAGATGGGAATAATAGGAGCGTTTACACTCATAATAAAGCAGAGCATCATGCTTTTCAGAGCTGGAAATATTTTGACATTTATGCTGTGATTTTTATGGAGGTCTTGCCCGGAGGGGTTTCTGTCTCTTTTGAATGCAAAATGGTTTCATAAACAAGTTTTGACAGCATATCGGGACAAGACTAAGCATCTGTGTTGTGGCCTGAACCAGGAAAAAAACACACTTTTTAGACACGAAACAATTCATCTTTCTCTCTACGGTTTATGGTATTTAGCTTAAAACGGTTGGTATTCATAAATCCTTGGGCTTTAGATGTTGGCCAGCACTGACTGATCTTCTGTTTTCTCTTGCTCGTCTGTCATTTGCTCTGCCTTTCTCTTGTTTGTGTGTCTTTAAACTCTTCTCCACTTCACCACATTAAAAATAACATCCATCTTTTTCTCATCTACAGTACTAACACACACACACACACACACACACACACACACACACACACACACACTTGATATGTGCTGTCCTGGTCCCTCTCCGTTGGAGAATGGGAGACGTGAGAATGGAGTTATCGCCATCTAGTGCTTATCAGTAGAACATCAGCTGACTAACGGAACTAGTAATTAGCAAATTTCAATCAAAGATTTCCCAGTAGATGTGTTTTATTAATATTTGAGCCATTAATAAGTGAACACTGTATTTAATGTTTGACAGTTTAAATACAGTCTCACAAACACACACACACACACACACACACCTACACACGCACGCACACACACACACACACACACACACANNCGCGCGCGCACACACGCACACACACACTAACACCTATTTTAAAAGTAGATCGTACATTTTAAAACAAAATAAAATAAAAAACATTTGGTCAAATTCAATTTAAAAAGTCTTTACATTTTTACATACTGGAAAAAAAAAAGTTGGCTTCTGATTGGACAAAGACTAAGAAATCTGAATGAAATAAATGTTTAAATAAAATTTTTGTTTATTTTATTCAAAAAAATTGATCTCGAGCGCAGTTGAGTTTAGTGGTATTGAAAACATTTTGATAGACACACACATACACACGTTAAGGTAAAGATAATGTATTTAATGTAATTTGGCAGTATTTTTGTTATTTAGAAATAGAACATATGTAGCTCAATAAATAAATCTGTTAATAATCAGTTCAAAAACAACTGGAATGGACAAGTGAGATGAAGACATGACACAACTGCAAACCGGAGTGTGTTTTCTCCTTAAAAAGCTCGTACCTGCATTGCCTGGTCATTCAAAAAACACCCGAGGTCAGGAATGAGTATCAGATAAAGGACCGAGTTTAATATAATTTCAATTAAAAGTGTGTTTATACATGGTATAAAAAAATAAACAGAGGGATCCAACGAAGAAGAACCGACAAGACAGATTGCACGGCCAGTCGCTGTCTGATATATCCCATGCGACTTTACAGGTGCGAGAAGCAAACGTGTGCTAAATCCTTTATAGTGCAATAAAATCAATGCAAAAAGAGATGAAAGGTGAGCAGGAAGAGATCATCTCTGTGTCTAAAGCTTCTCAATCTTACACAATGTGCCTACGCTGTTACATTATTTAAATGTGATTTTATGACTTGAAATGTTCTGGCTTTGACATCATTTGATCAACCTACAGTTGGAAACAGTCCTGACAGGCAGAAGAGGAAAGGAGATGAGCGGCTTCCTCTTTGGAAACGACATTTCTCAAAAAAAAGTCCATAATGTCTGACTGCCTCAAAGACTGAAACTAGCAAGTAGAGACTGATGGGAAAACTCAGCCTCTTTGGACATGCACGTGATTTGGTCCATTTTTCATGGGATCCAGGGTCTGGGACAATCAGACAGATGAAGATGGCGGCGTCCTCATCCTCAGCCAGTTGTTTGAGGCTCAGCAAGATTGGACCACACCAGGAAGTCTCTTTGAGATCAAAGATTTCCCCTTAAAAAGAATAAAACAACAACGTTATTGGATGATGCTGGCTGGTGACGGTCAGTGCTGTCAAAGGTATCACATTTATTACTTGAGTACTATAGATACTAGAGTTAAAGATTTATGTGGAAGAAAAATTATTTTGACATTTTTAATGATATATACTGTAAGACAATATTGTTGTAATAAAATGCTGACGCATATATTTATACGCGCTACTAAGCATTAACGTGCTTCTGAATGCTAAATTTGATGACTAGTATTGTAATCGTGAAAAGAACACGCATCTACCACTATGTACTGTACAAACCAATAGGGTGCCGGAATGATACGTGTTTATACGTCTCATCCAACCACAATCAAGTTTACCGTAACCGGATCTTGGGGTTTTTAGATTGTTGACGGAAAATAAGATTGATTGAAGACGGAAATAAAACTAACCAAAATAAGAGTTACGCAACTTTTTTTAATGCAAGAGACGTATAGAACGTACAGATTTTTTAATACAAATTTAAAGAGTAGAAGTAAAAAGTAGGCAAATAAATATTGACTCAAGTAATGTATATTTAAGTTAAAATTCCAAAATTCTAGTTATTTTATAAGTATTTTTACAGCTAAGCAGAGGCCGTGATAAACACAAGTGACTTTTCACGGGGTTGTGTAAATGAAGAAGCTAAAACGAAAAACCATTTATACTTCCCATTTTATCATTCTATAAATGTAATTTGGTGAAGAAACACATTTTCTTGCTTTCAAGTGGATGTCAGTTGTATTTATGGACTAACAGATCACTCCCAGACAGACACAAACACGAGGAACAGTTACAGGTTAAGGAGAAGCAGGGTTACCTGGAGGCATTGCCTTCCTTCAAAACAAGTTCTTACTTTTCTGTGGACGAGACAGAGAACAGTGAAAGGACGCTCATTTTGGCGAGGCCAAAATGAAAGGTCATGCGGACAGAGGCGACACCACAGGTAAACACTTCAAGATGACAAATAACGTGAACAGAAGAGCTGAGAGCCATCTTAACCCCCGGGAAGACGACAGCATGACCTGTCTCTACACTTCTGAGCTGGCTATCACACGGGTCGGGGGGAGGGGCTAGAGAGGGAGGGCGGGGTCAAAGCACCAGACAAGCTTCAACTGATCAGAGCTGGAATCTGATTGGTCAGCAAGCTAGTGTTGAGAAGACAAGGCCACTCCCACTTACCACATTACGAGTGAACTTTTCAAAAGAGGTTCTGCGGTCCTGAATCCCTCCCGACTTTAGTTAACAACATAAAGAGTGACATAAAGCAGGAACATGCAACGGTGTGTTAAAGCAGAGTGCGACTGAAGAAGAATCATCATTGGTGTGTGTGTGTGTGTGTGTTTGTGTGTGTGGGCCACGTTCCTGTCTTCACTTACGGATTTAAATAATCAAAATAACGCTATTCAGACATGCCTTATACAGTCGAGTCTGGTTAATTGGAACACCGCTTATTTGGGATGAAAAAATGCTCAAACAAAAGCTTATTTTGACAATAATATAATTTGCTTATTTGGGACAAAATTATGCTTAATTGGGACACATAACGTCAGAGAGAAGAAAAACACACACACTTTAGTCAATGAATTAGAAACTCTGGGTTGAAAGAGGTCGATTAGCTTCATTAACATAATAAACGTTCAAATGAATTTTGACAAAAAAACAAACAAACTAAAATGGTTTGTCATTGTGTTTAAAACCATAAATAGTTGGAGAATTATTCAATTTCCAATCATTATTTTGATATTATTTTGATATATATTGTGAATTTTTCTTTAAGGAGAAAGTAGACGTAAGTTTTTATACATGTATAATATATATGGATTTACATGCAACACGATGCAAGAAGCGAGATGTCTGTATTTATAGGTGAGATTGACGTGTTTGGCGGTGCTAGCAGATGATTGGACAAATGTACTTTGAAAGAATTGAATGGTATTTTGAAGCTGATGATAAACGTGTGGCAGCGCTGTTAAGTGCTAATGGAGGAGAAGCTTATTCACTGCCGCTGCTAAGCCTGTGGGATGACGCTTTATCAAATTGCAGAAAAACACATTGCAGCAGCGGATGAGACCAATCGCCACAATGGACCAGAAGAAGTCTCAACAGAACACATCAATGTACTGGATAAGTATGGAATCAGACTAGTGCCAAAAATATCTGACCGTAAATTTCGAAAAAACGTACGCTTCACGGTTTGATTTTTTATTTTTTGCTTGCTGTCTTCACAAATTTCGTTAGTAATTTTTTTTCTCGCTTCAGACTTTTTTGTGCGTTTCAGATTTTTGCATATGGACTTTTGGCACTAGTATCACGTGGGGGTGTGGTCCTTATTCTGATTGGCTAGTGAAAGTGGGAGGAGAAAAAAAAGGTTTCGAACGAAAAATATCACAATTGCAAGCAAACAATTTAAAATCAAACAAAAAAGTTATTGTGTTTTCTGTTTGTTTTTTTTTTAAATTTACGTTTAATATTTTTGTCACTAATCTGATTTTTATAGTGAGGTATTAACTTAATTATTTAAAGTCTGAGCATCGTGTTCATTTAAAAAAATCTATTATCGTAATCGAACTTATGAAGAAACTTTGCGAGAGATTGTTCTTGATTGTGCGCTGGAGAATAAACGCATTTGTTGTTGTCCGCTCTGTATTTGCTCTTCATTCATATACATACAAATCCAAGATTATAGACATAAATCAAGATATCCGGAATCCCATGTGTCCGATTAACCGGAATCGACTGTATTTGACTTTCTCAACCCGTACAAGGACACTAAAAAAAAACACTGGACAGCAACACACTCCAATTATGACTGCACAAAAATGTACTTTAAACAATAATTATAATACGGTAATTATAATAATAATATTAATAATAATGATGGTAATAATAATAATAATAATAAAATAATAATAATAAATTGGACTTTTAAGGCATCTTTCAAGACCCATAAATGTCAAATTTGGACTTAGCCCTGACTATGCAACTGAACATTGAAAATTCTCAGGCTTGAATTCAGCAGCGGTTTTACCTTCTTCTTAGCTTGCAGAAGTTCCTGGTAGGCACTGGATCGGATGAAGCGACTGTAGGAGTCACTTTTCATCAGCTTGTAGATGTGCTCCTGGAGGAAAAGCACGTATGAAATATCTGCATCACGTTCACGCTTCAATCAATAGTATAAATATGAATAAACCCTCCAACAGAACCTGTGCATCCTCAAACGCGTATCTCCCAGGGTCTTTGACATTCTGTGTGGTTTTATCGTAGCTCTTGGAGTCCACGTTAATGGCACTGGGGGCTCCGGCTGCTAAAAATTCCACCCAGATTTCTTGGACCCGTGTTGGCACCTCTCGGATCGGCCTTCTCTTTAATTCCTGCACGGCCAACCAGAACCTGTGACAACGAGTGGGAGTATTTTGGATATGAAAGCGGATTACTTTGAAATGGAAGACAATGAGCCTTTCATGAAGGAAACTTGCCGTTTGTTTTGTGCTAAAAACAGAAGCTGTCCCAGTTAATTCTACAGGAAATTAATGTGAAAATGAAATCCATGAATAATTTACGTCTGAATTTGTTCTGCTCCATTTTCATAAATAATGCCCGCTGCTTTGTGTCTGCAGTGCTCCTCGCCACCGCCAGGGGGCGTGAAGACTACCTGAGGTTTTCCGAGCTGAATTCAGACTCCAGGAACTTAAGGAACTGATCTCGCCCCACTGGATCCTTCAAGACCTCATCGATTCCAAAGCCCCAGCGTCGAACTCGTGTCTGACTGGGTTCCTTACTGCAGACGCACACAAACAGATAAAGCACATCGATCTCAGAAAAGAAACATGGTAATGGGCTCCAAGCTTTGCAACGGACCTGGTCTCCATCTCCCAGAATGTTGTGTCATCTGATATCCAAGGGTTGGAGGGGTCCGGAGTGGACAGGAAGGGGTCGTAATCGGAATACTGCTCAGTGTAGCTCAGCAGACTGCAGGATTTACACCAAGAAGAAAGACTTATGATATGATAGTATGGTATATTAAGATATTATGCGTATATGTATAATGTTCAACAGTGGTGTAAAGAACTTGAATAAAATAACTTTGTTACTTTACTTGAGAATTTTTGGCTACTTAGTACTCAGTATAAAATATAGGCAACTTTTACTCACTACGCGACTAACTTTTTTGATTGGGTATCTGTACTTTTTACTCCACTACGTTTGAATGGACACTTACCATTACTAGTTACTAGTGTGATTGCGTGCGACAAGTTGGCAACCTTTACTACCGTGATTAATTAATTAGGAGGCCGAGACAATATCGCCATCTGTAGGATGTGAAGGTACTGGATGCTATTAATCAGCTAAATCATGCCAATAGCAGTTGCACGTTTTTTTTAACATTTTGCTTTTTTTTATTGTTTTGGCATTTAATTTAATTTCTATATTAGGGAAATGAAATTAAGTGTTTATTTTTTTCACATTTCTTGGTGTTTTTTTAGCCTAAATTCAGTACAATAAATACATTTACAGTACAAGTAAAATAATTAAGTTCTTATAAAATGGAATACTTTACAACGTTTACTCAAGTCCTCTTGGAGTTGGTGACTTGTAATGAAGTAATTTTTACAGTATGGTATTTGTACCAAGTTATATACAGAAAATATCCAAAAAAGTTGGTTTGTTTTTCACTGCTAGGTAACTTTTTCACTCATTGCTATGTACGTGAAGTGCCATGGCGTCCTAATAGAGTCATTGATTTCACACAGGGAGTAAAGTTGAGGACAAGAAACCGAAACATGTTTGTCAGCGTGAGTAATATCTACACCGACTATTAAAGCGATCGATGAGAAAATGTTTAAGCACTGTAGAATAATGAAGACCTGTGGGTCGATTACAGCAGAGACTTTCTCTCCCGCTGCCTTACCTCTCTGCCACTTTGGACATTTTCAATCGATGTCGGTCTAACTGTGCTTGCCAAAACTTGATCTGGAAGGACAATAATGATAATAGTCAGTGTGTGTGTGTGTGTGTGTGTGTGTGTGTGTGTGTGTGTGTAACAGGTGAAGAAAAATACAGCAATGGAAAAACGCTTTCTTCACTTTTCCTCAACACTTCTGAAACAAAAAGCAGCTCCAATCATCCTGAAGTGCTCGGCTGATTTCCCCTGCCTGCTCTGCTTAACCCCTTCCTGGCCGAGGCAATTCAGATCAGACACTCTTAAGAAAGTTCAAACCATATTTCCAACAAGTTTCTTTGTAATCACTAACAAGCAATAAAAACAAAAGATAAACTAAGGTATGATATCACTGAGAGCCTGTGTCCATTCCGAAGCAGGAACTACTGAGGAGTTTGACACTTTTCAGACATTGAGAAATAAAGTTTTTCGATCCATAAAAACTGTGAAATAATGTGACATACATTATTATATTATACAGTATATGTGTTTAAATCCATTATAAAATATGTATAAAGTTGCATAGTGCTGAATATAACATATACTAATTCTGTGTCTAATATCTAATACTCATAAATATTTGCTTTGGTAAAAATAATTGTCAAATACATAGATTTTATTTCAAAACAAAACAAAAAATTGAAAAGTCAAAGAAAGGATCCAATAAAGAGTCAAAAACAGATCAAAGATTTTTATGAATTGTCAATTACTTTCATTCTTGTCTGCATTTTCGGGTGATTTTGGAAATGTACACTGAAATCTTTGCAGGCTAATGTCAATAAATAAGAAATAGCACCAACATTATAATCATAATAAAATAAGATAATAGATCATATTTGGTAATAGTGACAGTCAATCCATACGTGTACATTTTAAAGACAAATGTAGAGAGAAATAACCAGAAAATACAGATAAACCTAAAAAAAAAAACAACCGTCGATGTAAGTCAAAAGATTTGTACTTAGTAAGAGGACTATTATAAAAAAACACAAAGTTTTGTTGATTTGGAAAAGTAAATGATTAATCTCTTACAAACACACACAACCAATCAAGCGTTACCTGCTCTTGCAGCTCTTCCTCGGTTGGCTGCTTGGCCTCGGGGGCCGGCGTGTGGGTGGGGCTGTGGCTGCGGATGTCATTCTGAAGGCCGTATACGGACTGGGGAAAAATCACCGGAGCGGTTTATTGACTATTTTTACATTAATTTAGCACATACATCCTTGCAACTGCCTTAATGGCCGAGGGTTCCAGATTGATGGCAGGGTGTGGGATGTGTGCGAGGAATGGTGAGGCTTCCTTATAGGTGGAAGGTCTCGTATTGCAGATTGATTTCCAATATTCGAGTAAATCATCAACGACGAATGTTCAGTGATTTAATGATTAAATATTTTTAAGTGACAAGTCGTATGAAATTCTGTGTCGCAATAATCTGAAATCAGGATTGAGCGCAGGAGACACACCTTTCTAGTTTTGTGCGGATTCTTCATTCTGGAGGACTTCTTGATGTCCACTTCCGTTGTGTTGACACACCCGGGCTGAAACACAAGCCATGTTATGGAGTCAGTTCTCCAGTTTTGCCAGACAATCCGGCAGCTTCTCCTGTGATCCTTTCAACACCCTGAGCCCGAAAGCAATCCTCCCTCCTGCTTTGGGAGAAGGGAATGGTATTTCATGAAGGCATGAAGATGTCAGTCACATGACCTCCTGCTGCTTTCACTGTTCTACATCGCACGGGACTAAATGTTCCAGCGCTCGTATACAAGATGAACTTTAAGTCTAGGAGGAAGACACCCATCACACTTAATTCTAAAAAGCCAATACAGTTTTTATGTGGAAAATCTTCAATATCACTTAACTGAATGATTTCTTGTAGTATATATTCTGTATACATATATAATATAGTATTTTTGGAGATAGTCAAGAGAATAAAAACAATTATAATGAATAAATATAAAACATCCATGTTTATATATAATAAATACTCTATAAATAATATACCAAAAAATTATGCTAATATAAAATACAATATATTTATGTATACCTATTAACATTCCAAAAATGTACTTATATACATTATATTTGAATAGTATATAGTTTTACCAAATTACTATTATAGTTTTAATAATATTTGGGATTTTGCTGAGCATCTGGATTTTTGAATATAGCAGTTAATAAGCCAATCAAAGGAATCGTCCTGAGGTCGATACAAATATCGGAACGCTGGTTAATTGGGACAAAATGACCTTGTCCCGAATAACCGTAATCGACTGTATAATATGATAAATAATACAAACAGACATGCATTTATATTTATTAAGTTTTGTTCCCTTTTGTCTGTTAGAAAGCCAGAACAGAAGCAGTTCCATCAGCTCAGTGAGGATTCAACTGCAGTGTCATTTCTCCCCGGAGAAACAACTTCAAACGCTCGACAACAACAAAGAACATTTCTGAAGAAAGAGAAGTGAATGGCTGCATTGTTTTAACATGGACTTAGTGCTCGTCGAGACACCGGTTCACTCACCACTGGTCTGTGCACGTCCCAGAAAGCTCTCTCCTGACTGTCCAGGATTTTCCTCTCAATTTTGTCTCTTTTCTTATCGACTCTGTACAGACAGAAAACCGAGCCAATGCAATTAAAGCGTTTCACGCAAAAATGAAATAAATACAAGTGCAATGAGCCACAAAACGGAGCAAAATATCTGGCAACGCAACGTCAAACTTGATCACAGTGTAAAGTACTTGAGTAAATAGCCTTTGTTATTTACTGTTATTATTTTTTTTTTACTTGTTTTGTACTTGTATCTACATTTGTACATGTATTGAGTATCAAAAATACAAGCAACTTTTACTTTCTACTTGACTACATTTGTAATTGAGTATCTGTACTCTTTACTCCACCAAGTTTAAGTGAACACTTATTGTTACTTGTTACGTTGTGATTGTGCGCAACAACTCTGCATTTTTTTACCGCGGTTAATTTCATGGGCGGATGAGGCATAGACTGAAGGTACTGGATGCTATTTATCAGCTAAATCAAGTGAAAATTAATTAGCAGTTTCACTTTTTTTGTGCACTAGAGTTTGACTGAGGCTGACTTTTTGTTCTTTTTTATATATATTTTGTTCTGCCAATTTGAAACATGGAGGCGTTAAATTTAATTTCTATATTAGAAAGCAAAACCTCATAAATACAGAGTTTTTTTTTTCCCGTTTCTTGGTGTTTTTTGAACCTGAATTGTTTACTTTATGACATTTACTCAAGTCAAGTCTTCTTGGAATTGGTGACTTGTAGCTAGTAATGGAGTAATTTTTACAGTAATTTACTTTTACTTTTATGGTTTTCAGGTACTTTTTACACCTCAACTTGATCAACACAATTATAGAATCCGTGACGCAGTTCACTAAAAAGCGACTTGAGTAGCGATGCAACACGACTCGGTTGATATCACAGACTAGCCACTGATCAAACGACTTAAATGAAAGGTTTTCCTCCCCAAAAAAGTCACTTTTTCCCCAGGCAACTTGAAAGGTTCCAGGCATTTAATTGCCGTGAGGAGGAACAACCGAAGAAATAATTAAAATCCGAGCGATACGTACTTGGCTTGGGCCTCGGCTTGCATAAATATAAACTCCCATTTCCTCGCAAACGCCCGCTGTAGTCTCGCTAAACTCTCCTGAAAGAAAACAGAAGATATCAGAGCCTTGTTTTCCCGACTGGATATTAGGAGGAGAAGCGGAAGGCATAATGAAGAAGATCTGCGAATAAAATGAGAGTGGATTATCAATTTCGGAGAGAGTCGCATTCATGCAGAAGTACGATAATTACAGCTCAAAATGAGAAAGACGGAGCTGGAGATAGATCTAACTCGACAGGACGACTGGAGAGCTTACATGGATTACGCAAACAAAGACTGACATTTAAAGCCCAGTTTGGATTAGACCTACTTTCTTTTTAAGATTGGCATTACCGTGTTATCTTTTTCATATCTATCTCATGGAGTCTAAAGCACAAAGCCCAAGATGTGCACGGTTACATGATGGTGAAGGAGGCAAATACTTACAGCCTCGTAATCGGCCAGCTCCAGTCGCGCTTTGTTCTGCATTGTTCTTTTGCACAAGTACACAGCTGTGGAGAGAAGACCAGCCCAGTCAACTCACACTTGTTCACACCTAAAGCTTCGGGCATTTCAAACCACTTGTGAAAATTTGACTGCTGCGTTGAATCCAACATGGTGTCAAAAATGCAAGTGAATACCATTTAGTCATTTTGTGAACCATTTTTCCATTACTGGGTCTTTGGGGAGCTGGAGCCAATCCCAGCAACTCTGGACTTGAAGGCGGGGCACACACCCTAGATTTGTAGCCAACCAATCACAGAGCAGGACACACGTTTATACTCACAAATATGCAGAGGTGTAAAGTACTTGAGTACATTTTGGGATTTTTTTGTACATTTTGTTACAATATGCTGACATATGTATAATTCAATTGAATCGAAAAAAGAAAAGTACGACGAACCCATAAAAAGAAACTGAAAAAATTTTTTTAGACATTGAAACACTGAGAATAGTTTTTGTACTTGTATTAGTACTTGTACTTTATTGATTGCATGAATTAATTGGGACTGCGTGAATTTAAAAGTTGCTATATTTTTGGTACTCAGTACAAGTACAAAGTAGCCAAAAATACTAATAAGTAAAAAAATCTTTTCAAAATTTACAAAATGTACAAAAAATCCAAAAATGTACTCAAGTACTTCACACCTCTGAAAAGATGGCCAATTTTTCTCCAATGCATGTGCTTATTCATAGATTTGTAAATTCAAAGCACAGAAAGTCATCAAGTAATTGTTGCGATAAGTGTTTAGATGAGCATAAATATCAAGCATATGCTGGTATCAATGGTTCTTCTCTGATGCTAAGCCCGAGAAGATCAGCGGAATTTCCTGATCTGACAGAGACGGATAAATAAGCGTCTTTTAAATCTACTGGTGTTAAACACACAGACACACTCGCGCATGATCCATCTGATCTACAGCCGTCTGGGGGATTTTATTTATGCATGTTCATGTAGACGTGTCTCCGTCAGACACAAATCTCAGAGAAGACTCACCGTAGTCAGTGTTTTCAGGCTCCCAGCAGTTTGAGGGCCAGAAATATGGAGTCTGACACAAGAAAGAGCTCGATATTATCAAAGATGGCACATTCGTTGTTACTGAAAAGTTTGTTTCTTAAAATTGGGATCTAAGCGGAAAAACCTGAAATCTGTAGAAGGTCCCATCATCTTTAAGAGTAAGAACGTGGTCAGAGATCGGGAAAAAGTATCCGTGAGCCGCCATCAACGTCCCTAGATGAAGAGCTTCAACTAGAAGAAATTTATATATTTTTTGTTATAGATCATTGTCATAAAGTGTGTAATATACACTACCGTTCAAAAGTTGGGGGTCACCTAGACAATTTTGTATGATCCATGAAAAGTAACCACTTAATTTTCTACGAACAAGGATAGAATGTCGAGTTTCATATGAAAGTTCTCTATTTCTGGCAGTTTTGAGAGTTAGATTGACCCACAAATGTGATGCTCCAGATTCTCAACCTGCTGAAAGAAAGGTCAGTTTTTAGCTTCTTTAACCAGCTAAACAGTGTCCAGCAGTGCTAACGTGATCAAACAAGGGTTTTACAATCATCCATTACCTCTAACACAATTATCAAACACGTTGTGTCGTTAAAAAACTGGAGTGACAGTTGCTGGAAATTGGCCTTGTCACATTTATGTAGATATTAAACCAGACATTTACAGCTAGAATAGTTATCTACCACATTAGCAATGTATAGAGCGTCTTTCTGATTATTTTTACTAGTTATTTTCACTGAGAAAAACTGTGCTTTACTTATAAGGACATTTCAAAGGGACCCCAAACTTTTGAACGGTAGTGTATATATCATATATATATATACGTACATAAAATATTTACATTGTATATCTTCTATTAGAGCCTTGTCTGATATAATATAATATTCAATCAAATTCAATATATTTTCCATTATACGCAGGTCTCAAATTGATGCCTGACTGTCTGAATACATTTTTTAATAAACGCTCCGGTTACTTTTGGAAGATATACAGTGTAAATATAACAAAGTATTCACAGTATATTGGACAGTTAATTGAGACACCACTTATTTGGGACAAATTCTAAAGTACCGAAACAGATTCTTCTACATAATCTTACAGTTTTTCTCAAATGCTAAAACACAAAAGCCAATCCCCTAAACCAAATGACCAGTCATCGAAACACATTTACCAAATCTAATCTTCATTCTCCAATACCATAAACACATTTCACATGAAGACACAATTCACAAAACACAATTTCTGTTCTCATAACTCTAAACACATTTGTCCTTGCTAAAACACAAGTTGCAAAAGAACTAATCCTCTGCAGAAATAAAAAATTTCTAACTTTCCATTACTGCAAAATTTCTATTGGCGGTTATGAATCAAGGAATCTTCTCACCAACCGAGAACTGTGTTTTCAGATGTTTCGCTGTAGTGTGCAACGATGTGAATTGTGTTTACATGTTTGAAAGCTTCGAGCTGCTCTTTTGGTGCGAAGGTTTGAGTTTTGAAGTGAGAAGGTGTAGTTGTGTTTATGTAGCTTTAGAAACGGGTGTTGTGTTTAGACATTGGGTGACATGCAGGGAACATTTGTGAAATGTGTTTTAGCATTTGAGAAAAACTGTAATATTGTTAACTTGTTTGGGAAACCAGACCGCATATTTTGGACCAAGAATGTGAGAGAGGACAAACTTTAAAAAACTAGTTGCCGGTGAATAGCTGTAAAATTGTGAACACGTAACTTGAAGGCGTCCGCCAAGCACAGTTTCATCAGAACAAGTTTTTGGCTTGTACAGAATCAAATCTGACCAATCAGAGCGATCAGGGATCAGAACACATCAAGGCAATGGATAACATATTTAGACCGTCTTCATTATACGCGTCATTAGTAAATTCTTGTAACAGAAAATAAAAGCTTAAAGAAAATGTGTATTCTTGTAACAAGCACATCGTCCACACCAGCAGGGGATCAGCATAAATAAATGATCCTCTATTAAACTTTTACAACGTGGCGTTTATTGTTTTCTGTCCGATTACAATTGAATATATTTCAGATTTCAAGGATGCAAAGGGATGTTGCAGCTGTCGTGTTGGTGAGAGCCCGACGCAGATGTTCTTCAGGATTCAGTGAAGCCCAAAGTCAACAAGCAGAAGCCTGAAGATAGTTTCAACTCTTCTTCTCAGATTCTCTTTGAAATATAATTCTCGCACTTACTTACACGAACCCATTCTACTAGAATTTAAAGAAGTGAGAGCTCCTGTACAGCACACGCAAATAAGTGAAATAAATTAAACATCACCACTGTAAAAAGAAGGGGGAAAAGTCTTCATCTTATTTCCTTCTTTGGGAAAGAATATCATCATCTTCCTTCCTTCCAGTCAGTGTGCAATATTAATAGTGGCCCGGCTTCAAAGCCAGTTTTAGCTGCATTTTGTGCTTGGCAAGAGTCCAGTAAATTAAATAGCAGTTGGCAGTTTAGTTAATAGGAAGTGTTTTACTAGGAACCTGTCAGGGTTTTATGATAAATATTCTACTAAATTAAGGTTAATGCCTCCGAACTGTAAAACTGAGCGCAATACAGAAGGAAAGTAAATTGATGAAGCAATTATATGCGTACAAATACAATTACAAATTAAGCAAAGTACATTTGTTCAAACTACATGGTGCAACTGCAATTACACAAATTAGCCAATTAAGAAATTGATAAATTAAGTGCACTGAATAATTAATTAGATACAATCATGCAACTACAACAACAATTGCAAATGAATAACTTCTACAGATGTGATAAAAAAAATTGCACATTACAATACAAGTACGTTTGTACAATTGAACTTGAAAATTAGTCAAAAAAAAAAAGTAAACCATTTTGAAATTGTTTGTTTTAACTGTTTTAACTCTCCATAAATTATTATATTGCAGGAGGTTTTTAATTAATTCGTTTTTAGCCCTGCCTAGTCACATACTAATTCATAAATCGTGCATTGTTTCTCACTAGTTAGCAGTTATTGTTAACCACAGCGGATGAAGCACGATAATAATGGTGTCTACTAAAGGACTACAACCCCATTACTTCTCACCGTATCTTCATCTGAAAGTGGCTACCTATCTCGTCTCATTCAGTTAAATCTATAACAGGAGATGCTGACACTCGCTTTCTGCCAACTAACTCTGATTATGACGGTGCATGTCGTGAAGATAATGTCCTGTCAGCTGAAGTTCTGACTTTACTTTGTGTGCGATCGGCAAGTGAATTAATCAAACTGATGCATTAGGGGCATTGTTGACCACAACAACAGCGCTGTCAAAAGATGTCCGGACGGAAAACGACTTTAAATCACCTTGATCATCGATGCCGAGGTTCTTCAGCAACCACTGGACAATGTCTGAACCTGGAAAACAATAGAATATTGAAATAAAACTATAATTAAATAAAATTAAAAATATACATGACCAGGCTTTTATTTTCTTTTATTTCTATCGGGGCTAATCAACTCTCTCTTTGTCTCTCTCTCTCTCTCTCTCTCTCTCTCTCTCTCTCTCTCTCTCTCTCTCTCTCTCTCTCTCTTTTTCTCTCTCCCTGCCCTTGGCTTTCACTCTCTGTCTCTGTATCTCTTTTTCTTCGCACTCAATTTCTTCACTTCCAAAAAGAAAGGAATGACATAAATAAAGACTGAGTGAGTGAGTGGGTCATTATGGTGGACAGAAAGAAGAAGAGAACTGGAGAGAAGGACTGAAAGAAAGTGAGAAAGAATGAGTAACAGAGAGATGTGGGGAGAGATAAATGATGATGGAAAGATAAAAGGAACGAGGGAGTGAGTGAGAGAGACAGAGAGATAAATGGGGTGAGAGTGATAAAAAAAGTGAGAGAGATGGAGAGAGACAAATAGAGAGAAAGAGAGAAAGATCAATGGACAGAAGGAGGAATTTAATTGAAGAGAGGGAGTGATATAAATTGAGAGAGGGAGTGAAATAAATCAAGAGAAAGAGAGAGAGAGAAGAATGCATGGAGGGAGTGAGATTAGTGGAGGGAGGGAGTTAGTAATAGAGATGGATAGAAATAAAATGGAGAGAGAGAGAGAGATAAAAGGAGCAAGGGAGTGAGTGAGAGAGGTGGAGAGAGAACAATTGAGAGAACAAGAGCAAGAAATAAATGGAGAGAGGGTATAAGATAAATGAAGAGAGGGATATAAATGAAGAGAAAGAGAGAGAGAGAGTAACATAAAACGAAAAACTAAAAATATACATGACTAGGCTTTTGTTTTCTTTTTTTTTCCTATCTGGGCTAATCACCTTGTCTCTCACTCTCTCATTTTTCCCTCCACTTGGCTTTCACTCTCTCAGTCTCTTCCCCTCTTTTTCTTCACTGTCAACCTCTCTCTTTCTCTCTCTGACTTTGCTTCGTCTCTCAATCTCCAACTGGGTTTTGCCGACTCCTCTGTATAAATACTAAAAACATGTAGAAGTTATGGAAGCTCTAAAGAGGATCTCCGCCTCAGTAGAACCAGTGTGGATTAGCAAAATGTTATAATCTTCATGTGACTCGTCCATCTTGAGTTAAAGAAACAAACTAGTCAACCTCCTACACTTTCAGGATTTTAAAATGAAACATTCAAACACGAGTTTATCTATTTTTAGTTTCTGTAAAACATCACTAAATATGGACTGGAAAATAATAAGGAAAATGCATTATATTTTGAAGAGCTGCACATTCAGAGGAGTGTTTTTAGCTTGCTCGGAACTAAATTAATAGACTGTGAACAGTTTGTTCTGAGAATTACCTTTCCAAGCTTTGCTTTGCCGACCAATCAGATTGTCTATTCCCAAAATATGCACTCAGTGACTATTTGCCATAGCCAATCAGCACGGAGAGGGATGTCCCCAAAGACAACAGGGGAAAAAAAGCTTGTGAGACTTTTTAAAGCTTAGAGATCCAGAGACTGGGGTGTTAGAGCTTGAAGCTCGCCTTTTAATGAATCCTCATGGGAACCTCAGTCAGAAGAACCAGAGAATATTCTTCTGAGAAATTCTCTTTTGCATCCTCCTCCCTAATCCTCCTCCATCTAAATGGATAATGTGATTTAAGGGAGATTTAAACTCAAGTATATATATATATATATATATATATATATATATATATATATATATATATATATATATATATCCAATAGAGTATCAATTGATTTGTTGGATATATGTACTGTATATAATTTCTTATATAGAATATTATATAGAAATTTTGTCTTTATGTGTGTGTGTGTGTGTGTGTGTGTGTGTGTGTATATATACATATAAGTGTATATTTATGCTCAATATTTAGACAAGGCAATAAATCCATTATTAAAAAAATATAATATACTGTATGTAAACACTTATAATCTATGATATATATTTTAGATATACAATATATGTATACGTATATGAAATAAATATTATTAATAATATTTGACCATTTAAAATTATTACATTTTTTTAAATAATAACTATAGAAATATAAATATTACACATATTATTTATGGAGCCTTTACCTTTGTATTAAATTATTATATAAAACAAAAAATGTAAAAACATGAAAAAATTGTCAAGCCTGGAGCCTATCCTATTCTATAAATGCTTCCCTAGAAGTTTTTCTCCAATCAATAAATTCAAACTGTGTTCTTCCTACCCAGAATGCATTGTGTCTATCCAACAGAGCTGTGCTGGCTAGAATCCATTGATGGAGACCAGGCCATCAACAAAGATCAGTATATAAAGGCTCTCGTACTGGCGCAGACCTAAGGAGTTCTGGCTGCTTTTCTTTGTGCTGGTCCTTAGGCTTGCTGTGGGACTCTGATTCCTGCTGAAATCTGCTTTTTCAATGCCAGCTAGCATCCGTAGTCTATATAAAGAAATGCAGAATTACCAGAGAAGACGCTGGGAATCTTGGACAGGAAACTTTTCACTGTACGGATAGGAATGCCATTCTTCTCATCTTGCATTCTTGCAATGACGTCCTCCATCTGAGAAAAACAAAAGTAAAAAAAAAAAATTACTGTAAACGTGGGATGAAATACAATACAAAGAGAACCCAGAATAAATATTATTTAACAACAAATGGATGGAAGTATGGATGGATTGATGGATGGATGGATGGATGGATGGATGGATGGATAGGTAGGTAGATAGATAGATAGATAGATAGATAGATAGATAGATAGATAGATAGATAGATAGATAGATAGATAGATAGATAGATAGATAGATAGACAGATAGACAGATAGACAGATCTTATTAACAACAATAATATAACTACAAGTAATTTTAAGATCACACACTGATAATGAAATATTTAACAATTGCATGACTCACTGCACAAGGATGCTGCACAATGTGACTATAATTTTAAATTATAAATTTAAAATGTATAAAAGTTATAATGTACTTTCAATTTAAAAGCATGTCCTGACATTTCAGTAATTTGATTTCATCAGACATTTCTATAATCAGACTTTTTAATAGCATTCATAAGTGCTTTGCGGAATGCGCACAATCATATCTAAAGCCGCGGCAACAATTGTTACATTCCAAATAAAGGAAACACTGAGGACCAATCACGGCTCCAAAGCCTTGAAAAACGGCCAATCACAGCAGGACAAGGAACCCACAGAGTCTTGTGATAAGAGCCCATGGGAAGCTCTTCTGAAGGATCAACTCAGCCTCCAGTAAATGAAGTCATTCAATATAACAACCCTATTTATTAGATGAAGAGAAACCTGGGGCAAAGGGGGACATTTCACGTCACCTACTCATTGATTCAGTGACATTTGGACTATTCTCAGAGACGGTCCGCGAGTCGGAGTTAACAAGGCAAGCGGCACAGAGAGAGTCACCAGGGATCTCACACTCTGGACATGTGACTGAGAACTCCAAGGCTGCCAGTGACATCACACGCCTCGTCCGCATCAGAATCAGGTCAACAACAGGAAGCAGCACGCACACTATATGAGGAGGTGTGGGAGCGTGTCTATATGACCAGAGTGTTTTGAAAGAGTATGAGCTTGTACCTGCACGTGTTGATACACACACACACAACACGGATAGGGAGAAAATGAAAGTGAAGAAAGCGTAAGGAGCACGAGAACAAGTGGGAGAGAGGTGGGGAGGAGGCAAGAAAGAGAGAGAACGAGCAAGATAAAAGAAGGGAGAGTATGTTATCAGGAAAGAGGAAGATAGAGGAAGCAAGAGAACGGTAGAGGATAAGAAAGAGGTGGAATGAGGAAAGGGAGAGAAATGAGGTGGAAAAAAGAGAGAGAGAGAGAGAGAGAGAGAGAGAGAGAGCAGAGGAAATAAAAGAGAAAGAGAAGGAGAGACAGAGAGGTAGACAACAGACAAAGTGAGAAAGAGAGAGAGCGAGAGAGAGCAGGCCGACAGAGAAAGTGGTGGGCAGAAAAAAAGAGAGCGAAAGAGAGAAAGAGACAGACAGAGACAAGGGGAAAGTAAGTGAGAGAGGTAAAGATAAGAACGAGTAAGATAAATAAGGAGCATCAGAACAAGTGGGAGAAAAACAAAGAGAGAGAGAGAAGAAGAAGAAAAAGAAGAAGAGCGGAAGAGAGAAAGAGACAGAAAGAAAGAATGAAAAGATAAAGAGAGAAGGGAAGTAAGATAAAAAAGAGGAAGAGAGAATGATAGAAGTCAATTAAAAGAAGAAAGGAGATCATGAAAATGGATAAGAAGGTGGATAAGAACAGGAAGTAGAAAAAGGAGAGGAGGGGTGACAAGAAAGAGAGAGCAGTGGAGAGACAATGTTGGAGAGATATGAAATAAATGGAGAGAGAGAGTAAAAGAGAAGAAGCAAGATAAATGGAAAAAGCAGTGAGTCAGGGAAGAGGATCGAGCAAAAAAACGGAGAAAGGTTGGATGGGAGCATGATAAATGGAGAGAGGGAGTGAGTGAAGGAAGAGAAAGAAGCAAGATATATGGAGAAAGGTTGGAGAGGAGCAAGACAAATAGAGAGGGAGTGAGTGAAAGACGTGGAGAGAAGAAGCAAGATAAATGGAGAGACGGAGTAAGTGAGGGAAGAGAAAGGAATTAGAAAAATGAGGAGATGTTGAGGTGCGAGACAATTGGGGAAAGTGAGAGAATGAGTGAAGTGAAGAAGAAATGGAGAGAGGGTGGTGAAAAAAAGCAAGGAAGTGGAGAAAGAGATAAAGGAAGATAAATTAATGAAGAGAAAAAATAAGAATAAAGAAAGAATATAATGAGATAAATGAAGAGAGGGTATAAGATAAATGGAGAGGGAGTGAGTTAGTCAGATGAAGAGATAAATAGATATAGAGAGAGATAAAAAAGAACGAGGGGGTGAGTGAGAGAGGCAGATTGAGAATATAGAGAGAACGAGAGCAAGAGATAAATGAATAGAAGGAATGAGATAAATTGAGAGAGGGAGTGAGCTGGAGAGATATAAATAAATGGAAAAAGAGCAAAAGATAAATGGAGAGAGGGAATGAGTCAGACAGATGGAGAAATAAATGGGGAGAGAGAGATAAAGGGAGTGAGTGAGAGAGGTGGATGGAGAAAATGGAGAGAACGAGAGCAAGAGGTAAATGATGAGAGGGTGTAAGATAAATGGAGAGAGGGGGTGAGATAAATGGAGAGAGGGAGTGAGATAAATAGAGAGAGGGAGTGAGATAAATGGAGAGAGGGAGCGAATGAGAGAGGAAATGCAGTGGCCTCCAGGGGAAACCCAGTAAACACTCAGAATTACATCTGTGGGCTCGGGGCTGATAAGACACGTTTCTCCAATGCATTTGGGAAATTGCAGATAGAAAATGGTGATAAAAGAGTCCTGCGTTGGATATCCCAGCGTGTTAATGTTCCTAGGGGTGCGTTAAAAATAACCTTTAAAAATCCAAGAGGTTTTTGGGTAGTTTCAGCGTTTTAAATGGCCACTGCTCAGCATAATACGCGACAGAAGAAACTGCTAAACCTTTCAAATAAAGATGGCACTGTAAATCTATTAATAGCGGAGTCATCGCGCTCCTCGAGCTCACATATCAGTATTATTTTCACACTGACAACACCAAAAGAGGAGATTGCGAAGCGGCCGGTCCATTGAATGATGAATTAGACAATAAATCTGTTTCCTTCAAGCTGTTATTGGAGGGGAAAAGAAAAATGTTTCTATTTTACTCTGCAAAGGATTTTTGTCTACTTTGTCTCACTGAAAATGCTCGGTCCAGGTAGACACACATTAAACTCTTCAATACATTGCATTTATTTCTGCAACAACAGCAAGAGAGGAGTTCACAATCCTGCCCCAAACGACAAAATGGGGTGATGAAGTGCTAAAATAACATAATGGAGGAGCTGAACATTCCAATTAGGGAGAGAAAGGAAGGGAATCAGAGAGCAGAGAGAGAGAGAGAGAGAGAGAGAGAGAGAGAGAAAGTGAGGAAAAAAATAGAGATTATTAAAATAGAGAGCATACAGAGATATAAATAAAAATGAGTGGTAGACATATAGAATGAGAGAGAAAGAGAGAGAGAGAGAGGGAGAAAGACAGAAGAACAGAGAAGAACAGAGAGGAAATGACAGCAGAGGGAGAAAGAGAATAGACAGACAAACGAGTAAGAATAAAAGAGAGACCGGGAGACAGCAGACAGAGAGATAGAAAGGAGAGAAAAAAGGAGCGAAAGAGAGGGTGACAACAGACAAACAATGAGCAAAACAAAAGAAAAAACATGAGAGAATGAGAGTGAGACAGGGGGTGACAGAAAGAGAGAGAGAGAG
>CM051497.1:24916919-24984538 GCA_028031935.1 Paedocypris micromegethes | reverse complement strand
TTTTTTTTTTTTTTCATTTTTAAATTACTTATAATCAATTAATAAAAATCTAAGGCATGGTGTGTGTTGTGTGAGTCACAACAAATTTCAGGCCAGCGGCACCAATAAAGGTTTGTAGTTTAACGGTTTCCATCTATGGTTAACAAGGTAAAGCCAGGGAGGAAAGGAGCTGATAAACAATGTCAGCCATTTGTAACCAACAGCTAGTGCACGGTTGACGTGGCCTCGTAAATAAAACAACAGACAAGAGACGGGAGGACGGGGATGAACAAAAAAAGACATTCGGAGACAGATCGAGGGAGACATGCAAACAAGAAAATAATCAGGATGAACGGAAGAAGAAAAAAAGAGGAAATTTGGGGTCTGTTATGGAAAGCAAGACAAAGTGTTGACTATTTTTAGCCACAAACTTCTGGCCCTCGGAGTCCACACGTGTGTCCTGAATAATAACTAGACTTTCACACGCTTTCTCCATCTTTACCAGCACAACCTCGCCAGACACTTCAGTATTAGAGAGGGCTCTAAATAATGTAAAGAGAATTCCTCAGGTCACTTGCTCAAGCAAACATCACGTATATTAATTAAAAATAGAGACCCATGCGCAGATAAGCATATAAAAAGGCATGTATTCTCCTAGCTCGTCTTCTGTTCTCCTCTCTCTTTCTTTTTCTCTCCGGAGGCTTGACGTGTGATATATGTGGGCAGCTTTCATTGCAGCGCTGTGCAAGGAATATCCTCAAAGCAACTCAACAGATAATGAAACTCTTGGCAAAAGTTTCATCTTCTGCAGGACAAAATAGCCGCAACTTATCTTTGTCAGCGCCTGCCCGAGCATTAAAAACATTTTAACTTCACTAGAAAGTGCAAACGATGGTAAAAAAAAAAAAAAAAAATAGCCAACAGAACAGAAAAAATGTGGCGGGATGTTTCTGTGGTCAAGCGTGGTCACTTACACATTTTTGTTTTCTAAAATAGTTTTCCATTTCTGGTCCATAAGAAGCCGAAGACAATACCTGCAAATTCTGGGCTTGAAGGCGGGACACACCCTCTGGATTAGTGGTCAGCCAATCACAAACCAGGACACACACCTTTGTACTCTCACACAACTAATGTACATTTGCCAGTTTCAATGTAAATATATACAGCAACATTTTAATATAACAATATTGTTGGACTATGCTTAGTCCAAAAAAGGCATTTTCTTCCTTGCATTGATTTTACTTTTATACTTCAACTAGCTATCAAAACAGTACTTTAACAGTACTTTTACTTGCGTAAAATAAGTTGAGTTGAAACGTTTACTTCCAAAGAAGTCTTCTTCAACTCCAGCATCTTCTACTTGAGTAATGAATGTGACGTTTCTATGACAGCACTGATGTTAACACAAGCTCTGCTGATGGAGCTTCAGGAAAACTATCCTATGAAAAACCTAGCAGGATGATTTTTAGTGAGCGAGACAACCACATCCTTCCATTTGAAATGAAGAGTCGATTATTGAATATGTGAAGGCCCTGCTCATCATCTGCACACGTGTCCGGTGTTTAAAGATTGCCAGATCAATGCTTTGTGTTTGCAGGCCGGACATTGGTCTAAACAGTGAGATTACATGCTGTGGAACACGTTCATCATTCCTCACATTATTGTGCAAAAATATGAAACATGCCAGAAATATGAAAGATTAGTATTCAGTTAACGTTTATACACAAATATAACATTGTATTATCTTGCTAGACATGTTAGTTAGTAGTATTAACCATCTCAGAAAATACCAAATCTATTTTTGCATTTTCTCAATTAGGTTGTTCAAACACAGATACACATTCTACTTATTGATTAAATTAGGTGTAAGAAAAACTCCACACTCCACAGTGAAATCCTGAACAGGAAGAACATCACAGTTTGCCCTTGAGCTACTTAGCAACGTTGCTATCTGTGGCATCTGAGCTGATGGCAACTTTCATCTTTGCTTTGAAACGATTAAAGAGTCTCTCATAATCACGCAGTGCGCAAACTAATCAACAACAAAAATAATTAAACCAAACCCGTAGCGCAGAACGCGTGGACGAGTCTCAGCCCGAATAGCACAAGGCTTCACGTCTCCAGTCTGCCGCATTTTTCAGTATTTCTAACAATGAAAATGATACAAGGATGCGTTGAAAAAAATAAATCAAAGTGAATATTCTAGACTGTTTTTCCATAGTGATAATACTGATCCACCAGGAACAGTTAATTTAATTTAAATTTAATTGTAATCGTTTTCGGGTTATCAAAAGGAATTTTAGTTTTCTTCTAAGGGCAAATATATTTGACCCATGTGACAATCTAAAAAAAGTGCACAACAAAATTGATTCTGATACGAATTAAAACAACACATTTATAATTTAAAACAACAGAGCCTTTGTTTCAATAATTAAAAATATTAAACATGCCTGTACAATGCAATCATGCAAGTGTGTATTAGGTAATACTTGGCAGTGTGTGTGAGTAGACAAAAACACTACAAGAAACTCTCTCTCTCTCACTCTCTCTCTCTCTCTCTCTCTCTCTCTCTCTCTGTGTTTACTGTACATTGCGGTAGTTTTGAGAAATCAACTTTATATATTAAGATCTAAAATATACTGTATACTGTATATAAACAGTACTAATACAATATACTATAAACAGTACTAGAGCTACAAACTTACAGTATATGGGATTGATTGTGGGAAATGTTAATGCTGTGTAGGAATAGCTGTGGAGATCACAGATGTAAAAATATTCAAACTCTCTATGGGAGAAGAAAAAAAATCCTCTATCACTTCTGGTTAAAATAAGAGTCGAACGCCACTGTGAATGTGATCTGAAGCGTATCAAGGCTCTTGATCACAGCAAGCAGAGGACATACGTGGTTTAAAAAAAAAAAAACAGATGATTAGCCGAAGTTGCGGCAATGAGATCAGACGAAGAGGGCAGAACGAAAAACACGAACGGGAAAAAAAGAGTGAACAGCAGGTGGGAGTGAAGACCACAAGAGACATTTCACTTCTCACAAGCTTTCATATGGGAGAAAAGTGATTTATCGAGTCAGTGACTGTGATGAGAAGGAACGTCACTGAAAGACGCAACTGGCCATTCAAAACAAGCCGGTCAATGAACTACACTTCATCTTGACATGCTTTAAAACCGTTACGCAACAAATGATGACAGGGGTTTTAAATATGCAGCCCGCGGGCCAGGCTCGGCCTGTAAAGGCCAGCTATTTGATCCCCGAAGAAATTGCTGCTGCGTTAAAGCTGTTTTCAAAGAGAGAATTACCAGTATCAGCTTGTCCAGAAATAGTGCGGATGAGAGAACTGAGCCCCATCCCAGAGATTTCAACCAGCAACTGAGACAAAGTCAAGTCACTCGCTCATTCCTCCACGGCACATGATAAACGAATAAGACATATTAAAGCACGCTCGCATTAATTAACCTGTAAGTCTGTGCATTTCTCACTTCATCTTAATATTATTAAGACTTTATTAATCCCAGTAAAGGGATTTTCTGTTCTTCAAAGCAGCAATAGAAGCAATATCAACAAACAGTCAAACATGATCAAAAGCAAAAAAATAAACAACAATCAAGAAATGATGCGAAACCAGAGGTGCAACGAGTACCTGAAAAGCATACTTGAGTAAAAGTACAGATACTTCATTGTAAATATGACTCCATTAGTAGTTACAAGTCACCAATTCCAAGAGAATTTGAGTGAAAGTGGTAAAGTATTTTACTCGTACCAAATTTAGGCTAAAAAAAAAAAAAAGAACCAGAAGAATTGTGAAAAACAAGAAACTGTTTATTTATGAGGTTTTATTCCCAAATATAGAAATACAATATCACCTCATTGTTTCAAAATGACAGAAAAAAAAGAATTATTTTTCAAAAATGATCCAAAAAAATCCATCTCAGTCAATAAGTGCCACCGCTAATTCACATTCACGCAATTTAGCTCATGAAAAGCATCCAGTACCTTCAGCATCCTGCAGATGGCAATATCGCATTATCCACAGGAGAAATTAACTGCGACTTGTCGCATAAAAAGCTGGTGACTTGTTGCACATAATCACAATGTAAGGAGTAATGGTAAGTGTCCATTCAAATACAGTGGATAAAACAATACAGATCCTCAATCAAAAATGTATGTAGAATTGTTTATAAAAATAAAAGTTGCTTATATTTTATACTCAGTACAAGTACAAAGTAGCCAGTAACAAAGTCCTCAACAAATTTACTCAAGTACTTTGCACCACTGTTCAATACTACAAACAGTGAATAGTGCAAATTTGTGGCAACAATGTCTTCTGGCAATGTTTAACTTAAAAAAAAAAAAAAAAACACTTTGTTCAACAAAATAGTTTCAAAGGCTTATTAAGTTACAGTTACACCTTTCCCACACACTCCCCAAGTCGCCTCATTTGCTCAGAATTTTTCACGTTTAACTTTCTTTATATAATCTTTGTGTGCACCATATGCGATGCAAGAATCTTGTGTCGTGCCTCCCATGATTTTATTCACACTCCACGTGTGAATGACAATAAAAAGAACCCTGAACCTTGAAGCCCAGATTTGTTGAATAAATCAGAAGTGCTGCATTGCAAAACCATTCAAACCGCTGATATTGTTTCATCAGTGATAAAAACGAGCTCGGTGAACTGCACCGCTTGTGTTTAGCACAAAGATTCTAGCCATTTTATAGCTTTGGATAAATAAACTGCTTCAGTTCAATCAATATTTAATGTTGTGGAGCTACTGTATATATCACATGACCTCGGTACAACAAAACCTAGTGGAACTATAGTTCACAGGTTAAAAATAAATAAAATGCACAACATTGATGCCGAAAAAAAGTGGAATGAAAAAATTTGGCATTATAATAATTACATTTAATATAAAAAGTGTAAAAAATATTGTTTTAATTTATAGAATACTTTAAATATATGAATATAAAGTGTATCAAATATTATTTTAATGTATATAATATTTTAAACATAAATATAAAGTGTATAAAATATCTAAAATTAATTATATAAAGCATATAAAAATATCAAGCGTGTACGCGCAGTCGAGAATGTATTCACAATTACAAGTACATTCATTTGGAAGAGTAGAAAAGCGACACATGTAGAGCCCTAGAAGCAAATCATCATAAAAGAACCATTCTGCCTTCCGACATTCAACGCACAAATTAAATAAGCCCGTCTTTGTCTTTTAATGGCGGCATTACAGCCGTGCTTGACTAAACCCAGTAACAACAAAGGGTTAATACGGTGAGTCAACCAGGTTACGAGTTTGCATAAACATTTTCAGATGCATTTACATAATCACACACACACACTTATTTACTAGGACAACCTTTGCGATGAGAAAGCGATTCGCCCATGCTACGTTCACTTGACATGGAATCCTTTCCGGGGTTAAACGCTCTCCACTTGGGTGTTGTCGTAAACCATGTCAAATAAACAAATGTCTATTTGTCTTCTAAAGAGCGAAGCAACAGCCAAGATTTTACTGACCGCCGTGTTCATCGAATTCCTTCTGCGTGTGTTAGGAAACAAAGCCTGGCGAATATCGAACGGTTGGGACGAGTGACACCCTCGTCAATCCGGCCCGGGTTGTTTATGTAGTCAGAACCACGCTGACATCGCTGTTAGAACATCCACACACACCTACGACCTCTATTAGTATCCACTACACACAATCCCATCCCAACAACTACACTGATCCATATTATCAATAAAAGCGCTGGGTGCGTGGTCCGGTGATGATTTGCACATGGGCCGAGGCACGCAGCATCAAGTTGATGTCAAGGGTCCTTGATTGGATGCTGCTGTCAGTCACGAGCATCACAATAAATGGGCGAAAGGAAACTGTTCCATTATGCATGATGTCACTGGTACAGACCTGGAGTGTATATGTCCACTAGTGTGGAAGAAATCTGCTCACTAGCATCTAAAGCAGCAGAGGTGAGCGACTGGGGGTCCACTATACAATATTCATTGTGAGTCCGTGTTACAAGTTTAGATTTGCATCATGTTTCCATTTATGTTGCTGCGATTGGGAGGCGCTTTTATTGACGGTGACTTTGTGCCGCATTGTGGTTCAAACCAGAACCTTTGTGAACACGCTAATGATTCAGCTACGGCAAATCACAGAACGAGGCCTTAATCCAAGATTACAATAAAAAAAATGCACGTGGCATATAAAATTTGATTTATACAAGGTAGGGACCACATGCTTTTGCTCACAGTACAGTATATAAAATGTTGGAAAGAAAATATGATTATAGTTTTACAAAAGTGTTTTATAAAGTACATTTCAATAAATCAATAAAAACATATTTATCATAATAATTGTATTTAGTTTTAAACCATGAGAAGAACTAATATTTAATGTTATTTTAATATCCATATTTAATATTATTAATAATAATAATTATATATGTGGTAATTATATATTTATATACACATAATATACATATTATATTATTTATAAAACATATAAATAATAATAATAATAATAGTAACAAGTAATACATAGTAAACAAAACAACAAACTCAGTTAAATATATATGTGTGTTTGTGAGTGAGTTTGTTTATATATATACTGTATTTAGTATTACAAAGTTTTATGCTAAATATAAACAGTATTTTGTATAAATAGAGTCAGTGAACTTCACCGAGTTACATTTTGTTGTACATTTTTAATTTTCTTTTTTAATACATATTCAATTTTGCTGTCATGGAGTAGCCGCAAAATTAATTACAGCAAAACACAAAAAAATTGCAATTTAAGCTGCAAACCAAAAACCCAGCAACGTGATCTTTGCAATTCATAACAGATATTTCCTCCTCTGCAGGAATTCTGCTCAGCGTTTTCCCTCCATTGTTCACGCACATTTCTGACATAGACAAAAGCCGCCGCACTGCACACAGAGCAATAATTACATACGTAGATGAAAAAATAAAGTAAACAAACCCCAGACCGAGAGGCTCTTCGGGATCATAAATAAAACCACAACATGTCACCGAGCTCCACAAATGTCTCTTTGTTGATGAAACCGTTTCAAATCAAAAGCACATTTTCAGCATAATGGTGGGACGACCTGAGGCATATCCGCTCAAGCGTTAGTCACACAACATGCCACTGGATCAAGAATCCAACCAGGGACAATACACATCTCAACCCCCTCCAACAACACATATGCCACCGCTCTCAAAACCACGTTGACGTAAGAGCCGGAAGACAGCCATACGTGGTGTGAGTCATAACAGCCTGTCACCGATGGCAACTGCACTGAGGGTCAGAGGCCGACGATAAACGTTTCCCCATTCCGTAAATCCTGACGTATAGAGAAGACAAAAGTCACTCTCGGCACTCTTGATCCGAGCTGTTTGGTCTTATGGACGAGCTCGCATGAGAAATGGAGCTATTCCCAGCTCGGTTTGGCCAAGATAGTAGTCACTCAACATAGGATGTACCGCGCGATAAAAAGAGAAGCATGCTGGTCTGGATATAAATTATGCATGAGATGAAGGCAGCATTGGAGATGCTAGTGTTGGAACAGATTGGTATCTCCATCATCTGAAAGAGATTTTACATCCACCAGCAGCCGTTTGTGTGACTGAGCATTTTTAAACCAGTGTGACAGCTGAGAAGCCTAAATCTTCTTCAGAAGGATGAATTCTTGGAGCGTATTTTAATGCTCGGCGTTTATGCTTCCCTCCAGCTATACACAAAACCAAAAGGGCTCCAGGAGCTCCAGCGCTTCAGCGGGGTCGCACGCCCCAAAACATGCGTGGCACTGGCATGTCTGATCGAGCACAAATTGTGCTTAATTGCGTATACAGAATGCATATTATGACACTTTTCCGAGGGAAAGAAGAAACGAGCTGCTGATTTATTACTTCCCGAAGCCTTTCGCACCCATTGAATACGAGTATGTCCGCAAATCATGAAAATATGTAATTGTGGGCACACTGAAGCAAGCAACATGTTGAGAATTGGGACGAGGTGGCATTGGGAAATGTGTATTCTTATGACAGATCATGTCTGGGTTTAGAACTGGTATATTTTATGACATATTACTCATATTGAAAGTGTACAGAGACAGACTGATGGATGAACAGATCACTGATCACACACACACTCATTGAAGATTGAACAAGGTAAAACAATAACTACCTCTAATAGAAAGCCAAGGCGGTCTGTTAGAGGTTTCTATATATATTATATGTACAGTATGTGTATATATATATATATATATATATATATATATATATATATATATATATATATGATATATACTGTATACACAAACATATATATTTATATACTGTAATATGTATATATAATGCGTGTGTGTACGTATATGTCTCTGTGTATGTGTGTAAAATAGCTTCGTATGTGAAACTATGTGACTTCACTGGACGATCATCAGACTCATTTCTCTCTTCAACACTTCTGGACGCCATGTAACAGACACAAGGAACACTAACCCATTTAACGTGTCCTCATCTCTGGCTCTTCCTTTGTTTCTGTCTGCCTCAATTTCAGTCCATCTTCCCCCTCTCTCTCTCTCTCTCTCTCTCTCTCTCCCTCACACACACACATTAGACTGGGCAGCACAGCTCAATAATGTGCAGGTCTTTGACTGAAATCACCAAGGGAGGTAAAACAATCATCATCCACACAGCAGGATCTTTATTTTATTAGACTACTAAGATATTGAGTGAGCATGTGATCTACAAGATGTAAGATGAGAGGGAAAAAACACAACGCAACAATGAATTAAGAAAAAGAAATAGGTTTTGAAACTAATAATCATTCAATTGCATTAAAATGTGATTAGGAAGCGTAGGAACAGTTATTATACAATGATGATTTGAACGTAGCATCGGCGGAGGAACCGCTCATGTTTATGACAATTTCTTTATTATTTTATGATTTTGTAGTCATTGACTATTTCCGGTCACGTAGAGTGCACTTCATGATTTAACATTTCCGAGCCAGTTTTACACAAAATGCCTCGGAATATCCACCTCTTTTCCCCCCGAAGAAATGCAAACACATGGGTGGGCAACCAAGCCTGGAAACTGCATCTGTTCACACTGAATTGGGACAAATATATGCACCACACTACTACGGTTACAGAGCACATTGTTTTAAATGTTGTATTTTTTTTTTTTTATTGCTCATCCTTGTACTGCGCATTTGTGTCTATTTGAATTTAACACTTGTTTAATTTGTATTTATCTATTTATTTATTAAGTCTACTTGTTTTTTTTTATTCTACAGAAACATACAAATAGAAAATAAAAGATGATTTTTAATATTGTCTTATATCTACAATTGATCCACTGACTTTTGAAATTATTTTTTTAATAAGACGTGTAGAACAAATACTATACTTTTAAAGTGTCAACTGTATGCTTTCAAAAGTGAATTTCATTTTTTTTTCTAAAATTACTAAAATTGATAGATGGATAGGTTGCATGGAGGATGGGTGGATGAGTTAGATTACATTCAACTTTATTGTCATTGGCAAGTACAAGACAACAAAATGCAGTTGGATAGTGGTTGGGTTTATGGATGGATGCAATTATTTTATTGTTCATTCATTTTTCATTATTGCATTTGGTATAACGTATTACATTTTAATGCAACATTTTATGATGCATGTTCCTGTTTGGTCAGAAGTCGTTCGTCCTTCCATTCCTCGTTCCTATTAGATATGTTAGAAAGGCATTGTGAGCCGTAGTTTGAATCAAGTAGGTTAATGTCTTGTGATGTGCAAGAAAGAGTCACAGTATCTCTAAATAGTCACAGCGAGCGCCTGGCTTCCCTGCACCGCCACATCACAGCACACCTTAATAGGACTGAATATGACACGGAGGAAATGTGAAAAATCAACTGGAGGGTGAAGGAAATGAATTGAAAGAAGAAGAAAAAAGGAGTCCTGGAGGAGGATGCTGCAGTCTCTGATAGACCAATGATTCACTGCTTCCAAACTATATCTGACTGTTATTTTCTCTTTACAACATCTTTTAGCTGCACATGAAGAAACAGATTGAAAGTGAACACGAATGAGAAATAAGAAAGTGAAAGTGGACAGGATTAAGAAAACAAGAATGGAGGAACTTTATAAATCTATATGGTCAATCAAAGGTCTTTAGCAAAACTCTTAAACCCATTCAAGCCTTGCAAATTTGAATCCTGGCTCTTAAGGTTCCTTGGGCAAGAAACTGACCCCCACATGCCCCCCGACACTACGACTTAAGGCTGCCCACTGCTCTGGGTTTGTGTGTGTGTAACTTCACTGAATGGTTAAATGCAGAGCACAATGCGGTCCCTAGTGGCCATATTGATCAACTCACCTCACACACAAAAGTCCAAAAACATGCATTCAGGAGAATTTAAATTTAATTGAGCGATTGTGTTTGTTTTTCCCGCGCTGTGTTGTTGGCCACCAATCCACAGTTTGCGTCCAGAACTCAGGCCCAGAGACGCTGGGTTTGGCTCCAGCTCCAACATGACTCAGAAATGAAAGAACCAGCGAGGATATTCAGTCATTTAAAAAATGATTCAAAAAAATTAATTGAAGGCAGCAACTCTAATCCCATTCTTACAACTCTATTATAAGACACTACAGAAGTCTCAAGAAACCAATGACAGACATATGCATTGTTCATGTCCAATACATCATCCAGTCCGAATTGTCGGGCCCAAAAAGTAGAATGATGAATTCAACAAAGGAAGGCACTTGAAGATACTCGATTCATCAGCAGTGCTCATTTTACAGTCTACTAATTAATGACACAATGACTGACCATGATTGAAACGGTAATTTGCCGCACAAGTCTTTAAATTATGTGATAATGGCTTCGTTAAAAATTCATGTTTCCATTCTGAGATACTATAAGGTGAACAGTAACATTAGAGGCTCTTCTGCACAATGACAGACTTCAGTTTCCTGGTCAGTAACACCAATGACTTTGACTCCGTCACTGAGGAGCAAATTACCAATCACGATGAGAGTTAGAAAGAGTGTGACACGGAGAACAAGAATATGAGAGAGAAAGTTTCAATGACCATGTCGCATTAATTTTTACCATGGATGATGTTTTTTTTAGTAACAGCCTGAGAGTGAGATGTGAGTGGCTACTGTGGCTATTAAATTGGATATTATGGAACATTTGGACTATGTGTACATGGACAAGGTTCAAATCCCGGCCCGGCTGGTTCCATAACTGAGCGTTCTTGGGCGAGACACTGGCCCCAACATGCCACCTCAGTGCTGACCCTTGAGGCTGCCCACTGCTCCTGGTTTGTGTGTTCACTGACCAGAACTAATTAATCCCCCCACTGAGGGATTAATAAAGTGTCTATGTTGTTGTTGTTAATATTATAATTGTTGTTGTTGTTATATTCTGATCTCTGTTCATTCAGTGTATTTGTAAAATAACTGCATAATACAAAAAATAATGTGGGAAAAGGGGCATTTTTTAAACAAATTAAGGCATTTTGCAATTCCTGTGACTTTCAAATGAATGTCAATTAATAACCTTTTACAGCAAATGAATAAAAAGACTCTGAAGCGACCAAAGTTTCACTGTGTCTTGTCTCTTTAAACCACTATGTAGACGTGTTGTCACACAAGGTGAAAATGTGTTAAATGAACCGCATCTTTTCCCCTGGGGCATCAACAACAGAAATAGCTTTCTTGTATCCAAGACTTCATGTGTCCTATACCAAAAAAAACGATTTTCATAAACGCTTTTGTTCCGCAACACTGCTCGCAACGTGCTATCATTCATTTTCCCAACAAGACAATAATCTCACGCCAACCGTTCTATGCATTTCTTAAAGTGAGTCCTACCTTTCTGTAAACCAGCATGTTCGGAGAATCATCAGTCTCTCCACCGCTGTTCGGATGAAGGCTGTTATTCTTCGCCATGGTTCGGAAACTCTACGGAACAGCAACTCCAATAGCTATGCACCTGATGAAGAGGAAATCTTTAGCATGACGAATAACACACACCACGTCTGACAACGCTCCCAAAATGCGCTTTAATGTGCATGTAAAGCATCAGATTTGGGGTCTGGATCATTTGTGTGGCTAATTATAGCAGCACTCAAGCCGATCGCTGCCTTCACGAAAACTCAAATTCACCCCTTTCATCCGGACTAAAGGCATGTTTTGCTTTCCCGAATCCATGCGCTGATCGACTGAAAGCTCCATCCTATTGATGTCCGATGTGGTGTGAAACGGTCATGTGTTTCGAAGCCTTAAGAGCCGGAGATAAGACGTACTTGTCAGTTCCTTGGGACAGGCAATTAAACGCAAACACAGTTCCACCTCGCGATATGCGACCGTATGTCATGCACGCGAACGCTCCGTGGCGTGACAGGCGAGAACGGGGTTTGTCTCGCCTCGACCCGCAAAAAAAGGAAGCAAATTCCCTGCATCCAAAAAACGCACAGTCTTGCTCTGACAGCCGATGCTTTCAGCACCTCAGACAGCTCCTCAGGCGGAAACTGCAGCCCTCGCGCGGGTCTCTAAACCACATCATCATCACCACCATCCTTACCTTAAGCACGAGCCGTCCTCCCCCGATCTGGAAACCCGAGATCCTAAAGTGGATCAAGCTTGAGCAGTTTGTCAGCTATAAGACGTATCATTCATTGGAATACTACTGATCCCTCGCTTGATGCTGACGCGTTAACGCGCGCAAGGATTCTGCTGAAGGACGGGGCACGCGCCAGCGACAAGGGCACGCGCATGCAACCTTGAATCAATACGGGAGCGAACACAAAAGATGAAGTGGGGTTTGTTTCCCCCTCTAGGGGTTAGACAAAAATCTCAAATAGTTTCATCACATATAAAAATTATTATATGTTAACAGGCTGCATTGATAAAGTTAGATAACCTTCAATATTCTATCAAGCATCGATATTGATGATTCTTTGCCTATTGGGCTCAAGAGGCTTAAACTTGATGAGAATGTACTGCAAAAAGTGTTTTTTTTTTAATAAAATACTCAATAATTTCCTAAAAATATAGAAACACAGTCACTGGGGAGCACCATACTATAGATAAGTAGACTAAAATCATTAATCTAAATTATTTTGATGAGGAATAAGGCACAGAAATTGAAATAAAATGTGTCAAAACATGTAGCCCACGAAATTAAATTATTTTAAGCTCTGAAGTAATAGTCGTTGATTTCTTCCATCCAAATTCCCCAACATCTCTTAGTTGAAAGATTTATTTCACTTTACCATAATAATTTGGGAGGCAAATTAAAAGAACCTGAATCAGGCAAGGACACCATCAAATCAGCAGCTTACACTATTGAGATGAATACAGTATTTTAAATCTTAAATACTAAAAATCTGATAGATATATAGACTGGCAGCACTTCTTATCATTAACTACTGGGATTATAACCAAAACCAGGTTTTCGTTGAGTTAAAATTCAAACATGCTTTAAAAACTGTAAATGTAAACTTCGCGCCAAATTATGTTCGAGTTCCTACTACTTTAATAACAAATAACCTATGAAAGCTTCAATCAGAACATCAAAGACATCCGGGAAATGAGTGGATTTTATAGACGAATACAAATAAGACGATTACACGCACAAATAATTTTCACTTAAAAAAAGGATCCATTTGACTCCACCTGTTTCATATTAAATAATTTTCTCTTTGTAGCCAAAAAGGAAAGCAGATCGCTGCTCCGCCCTGTGACTCTTTTTATAACGCAAAGAAATGGTCCAATCAGTAAACACAACAGGCGGGACTAGCACTTAAAACGTCCACTCATTGGCCAGACACGCTGTCACTTAAACTAGTTTTGTCATCCCAGTCTGTTAGGGATGTGCAAAAAGGAAAACAAAGCATTCAATTTAAACCCAACGGGACATCATGTCGAGCGATCCGCACAGCTGAACACAGTAGTTTTTTGTCTAGCAACGATGTCATCGGTTGGATTTAAGGAAATAAGAGCGTATAACCGGATCTCGTCGGTTGAGCTTTAACGGTATAAGAAGAGAAAAGTTGCCGGCAGTATCTCAGCCGTAACGGGCAACAGGTTGGAAGATGGTGTCGTGGATCATTTCTAGAGTTATTGTGTGAGTATTGCTTCCGAATTACTTCACACATGTGTGTTTCTCGCTGTTAATACGCGTTAAAACCACTCGTCCACTACGAATAAAAAATAAACCTGCAGAGTTTAAACACAATGTAAAATCAATATTCTTAATAACAAGGGACGTTTCTTGTACACACAATAAGTTCGATCACTACAAAAGGTCTCGTAATAATATCGTAATTTATTATTAGTTGTACGTAGTAGTAGTAGTAGTAGTAGTAGTAGTAGTAGTAGTAGTAGTAGGATTGCTAGTACTAGTAGTAATAGTTATTCTACTAATAGTACTAGTATGGTTGGTTTTATTATTGTAGACATTATGGCAATTATGTGTTTGGTAACCATAGTGTGTTTGACGTTCATGATCAAGATTAAATAAAATAAAAGAAACCTCTACAACAGAGATTTTGGGTTGTAGTAGACTCTCAGAAACTGGTTGGAGAAATGTATTCCCTGTTTGCCAAAGAGGAACTGATGTTTTCCTGCTGGACTGTAACGTTAGGTGTGTCCGTCGCTCCGCAGAAAAGGTCAGTAACAGAGCACATACCGTTTCATACCCCATTGGAGGTTTATCTTTACTGTACTGCCACTGTAAGAGATAAGAGATTACATGGTTGAGTTGCATTCATGTTTTATAGGTTAATAGTGGCTCCAAAGTTTAAAGATCAACGGTAAATCGATATACGTATTGGCTAGTGTCTGTAGACAAGGCCTAGACGTTGTAAAGATTGGAACGATTCCATTCCATCTCCCCAAACAGCAAAATAATAGAAAGTGCATGACTAAACCATTGTGACTTCACGCGCACACACGCTGAATTTGACATTTAAACTCTTTCTTCTCGCCAGCAGGAGAAGCCAGGCTTTATTTGGATGTGGTGACTTAGATCAGAATTGCAGCAAATGAAGTTATTTAGTTAAATGGAGAGTTAGAATGTTTAAAGAGAAACTGGCCTCCGCTCTTGACTTCCACACTTGTTATTTTCTACATGTTAGAGATGTTCTGGAGTGAAGAAATGTTACGCAACAAATGGAATCCATCCAAGCCTCTCAATACTCTCACACACACGCACACACTCACACACACACACACACACCAGTGACTGCACATAACTTGAGCCGGTAACAGGCCGTGCAGACGTTCACAGCTTGTTTGAAACATGTTAGGGAATGACTGTGGTTACCAATAACAACTGATTTTTTTTTTTTTACATAGTTTGAATTATAATAGAAAATTATGAACATACGTATAAATAAAAAAAATACCTTGTTCTGCAACATTGGGTACCGACATAAATCTAGGATGGTTAAAATTTTTACAATTTCAAAATTCACAAATTGTTTACCAGTAAGCAAAAATAATTATCTCGGAATCTGTATATATATATATATATATATATATATATATATATATATATATATATATATATATATATATACGGTATCAATTAAAAAATGTGCAATCATTTTTGTTGTATGATTATATACATCAAAGTATATCCTTTGTTATGATTAGTTATATTTTATTCTTTGAAAATGTGTGTGTGTTTTCCCCACAGTATTGTGTTTGGGACACTGTATCCCGCGTACTATTCATTTAAAGCCGTCAAATCCAAGAATTTCAAAGAATATGTGAGTACTCATTTTTAAATTTATAATACCGTAAAAATTTTATAGAGTTATGAGCGTACAGTAAGTCTTTGTTAAGGTTAATAAACAGTAAGCTCAGTGGATTTAATGCTTTTATTTTGTGACAATAACTGTCGGTAACTCAATCCTTTGCTGTTTAGCAACAGAATGATGTTCTTTCCCAACGGCTGGTGTGTTTGTGGTGTGACAGGTGCGATGGATGATGTACTGGATTGTGTTTGCTCTTTACACGGTGCTGGAGACCATCACTGACCTTTCATTGGCCTGGTAAGTGCTCGCACATTCACACTGAAAAGAAGCAATAAGAACAACAACTGCAGTTGGATTGCACGTATTATGCATCAGCCGGTTACATTAATACTGTTTTGGTGCTGCGTGTGAAAGATTTTTATCTGTTGCTGCAGATCTTAAGCTTTGCGTAATGTCCTTTGGTCTTTTTGAGCAGCGGTCACTAAATTGCGGTCCTGGAGCTGTGAATCAAACCGTTTTGATTCAAATTCCAGTGGTCCATCTTAAATGTAACTGCTGCGGCGGAGCAACCTTAATTTTAGTGAGAACACATTGGCCAATTAAATGCAAGTTAAGCAATTTCATCGGTAAATTTTGCGGATTAGAGAACGTTTGAGGTTGAAAAGGAATTAATGACAATTACAGTTATTGCATTTAAAGTTATCGAAAACAAAGAGAGAGAGACACCAACGACAGAGGAGAAAGACATAGAGATAGATTACAGAGGTGAGACAGACAATAGAGAGGCGAAAGTGTGGATGGGTGAGACAGAAAAGGGAAGAGATGAATATAAAAATGTCACTGGCCAAGAAGAGAAAAGTGGCCAGCAAAAAATGTTTTTTCATCTAGAATGGACAGAAACCAGTGTGTGTGATACTGTATGTTTGGAAACTTAAAAAGAATATGAGCCTTTAAAACTGTTCAATTGTTGGGGTGTGTTCAGATTTTTTTTACAGGTTTATAACTAAAGTCAAGTTGTAAAAGGAAGTAAAGTTTTTTTTATTGTTTTTTTTTTTTGTTTGCTTGTTTTGTATTTTCGTCCTTTATCTTTTCTTTTTAAAGTTGAGCATATTTGAACATTTTTATACTCGCTTAATTTTAAAAGTAGCACTGATTTTGTCATAAGTTAGATAACATTGTAAATATATGCTCCATTCCATGTTACATAAATATACATACTTCTGGACCTACGCTTCCAGAAAAATTGTGGAACTGGACATCTTTCAATTTTAGCTGAATACCCGTTTCAGAGGAAACTTGTATTTGTCGGCTCACTGTTTTTTAATGAATGAATTTGAACGAATGAATTTTATAAAAAGAGGTCAATGTGCAACAAATGAAACATTGGCTGCCGTAAATGTAAAGGCACCTGTACGATAACTCAATAAATGGCGTGTTGTTATGATTCTCTGCTCTTTTCCCCTCATTTTGATTGCACTTTTCTGCAGGTTCCCCGTTTACTACGAGCTGAAGATGGCTTTTGTGTTTTGGCTGCTGTCTCCGTACACACGAGGAGCCAGTGTTCTGTACAGGAAGTTCCTGCACCCGATGCTGGCATCAAGAGAGAGGGTAATGACCCCCAAACCACCTTAGGCATCCTGGGAAGGAGCGTGCACACGACGTCTAATACGTAATTCAGCCGAAATGTGTTGAGAAAGGTTATGTAATGAGTGATTATATAAACCGTGTGTGGAGGTAAATAAATGTCTTCGTTTTATCTTCATCTCCACGACTTGTTCAGCAGCATCATTTGTTTTGCTCCTTGTAGGAGATTGATGATTATATCCTCCAAGCCAGAGACAGAAGCTACGAGACCATGGTGAACTTCGGGCGTCAGGGTCTCACTATCGCTGCGGCTGCTGCCGTCTCCGCTGCGGTCAAGGTATCGTACTGTACATACCGCGTACAGTAGCGGACACACTCAACTACATTTAACATATTCTGCCTCAATTCATTATTTTGCAACTGATGAAGTCTTGGACTTGATATTTAAACGGCTATATTTTTTCTACAAGGGTGTAAACTTGTACCTTTTTTGAAAAATCCAAACTTCTTGTTTTGTTGAATTATATTAAAAGCTACAAAAAATTACATTAGAACCAAAAATTGGAGGATCACGAGATTATAAAAGTGTGACTAACATTAGTTGAGCTTTCGATTATGAAATAAAATGTTAGTCATAAATGAAAGCATACAGAATTTTTTTTTGTAATTGTATGTTTTTACAGGATGTTGCAAAATTGCAGTGTTGTTTCAATCAATTTGGCTGTATTCTATCCTAAAATAATTTAAAGTCAATCAAGGTTTTTTTTTAACATTAGCAGGAAATGAAACGTTTCATGCAATGTGCACTGCGTTTGCTCTCTGGCGCCACCTGCCTGCCTGGCTGTGCTTTTACAATCCAATGAATCATCACTAAATCATGTCAGCTATTTTTATTTCAGCTAGTAAACAAACCACTCTGCTCTGCATTTTTCTCTTCTTTTTGTTATAAATCTAAAACAATCTACATGTTTTCTCTCTGTTTCTGTCTACATGCTAAACTAATCACCAGTAATGACAGCGGCTCTCACAGGTAATTGGCTTTTTTTTCTGCTTCTTCTGTTATAAAAAGCTGCTTAGCGCTTCATTTTCAGACAAAGTCTCCAGCAGATAAATGTTTGTGAGTGTGTTGAATGGTTTCTCTGCTATTGCGGTTCATTGTGAGCATCTCGCAGGGTCAGGACGCCATTAGTGAACGTCTGAGGAGCTTCAGTATTCCAGACCTGATTCAGGCTCCTTGTGATGAATCAACATTTTACAAACCTGACCATCGAATGACTGCAAATACAAGCTCTTGTGCTTCTGGTGGGTTTTCACACACACGCGCACACACACACACACACACACACACACACACACACACACACACATAAATATAATGCATATTTTAATACATGTGTAAAGCCCTTTATATAATTACAGTATAGAGTTAAATATTAGTTATTGATAATAATATTGTTATACTGTCAATACATTGACTATAATATTTTATTATGATATATATTTGATAAAAACATAATTAAAATAAAAACAATAAATGTATAAAAAATTATATTTGTTTAACGACAACTGGCACACAAAATAAATCCACAATTGTTTTTTTAAAGTGATTTATATAAAGTATTTAATAGTCATAGTGAAATTGTCATTTTATAAATGAAAAAAATGTAATGTCTCCCTCTGGTGGTCAAAAGCAGTGTGTGACCGAAAATCCGAGAACGGCCTTAAAAGGAAAAGTACGTTTTGTTTGAACAAGTTTTTACGTTTTTTTTGTTGTTGTTGTTGTTCCACAACACATACAGGCTTCAAAGATGACAGAAGTTTTACCTTCAGTGCCAATAAATGGTGATTACTCTGGAAGGGAGATTTTCATTGCTTTTCCTGTACATCTGCTCAAACAGAGCCGTGTAAACAGGGAGGAGACGGGCAGGAGGAGGAAACAGATGGAGTGCTCTCAGAAGACGAGGCATCGGTGCAGAAAGGTCTGCGCAGAACTCAGAGCGTGAAAATGGCCCGAGCTAAAAATGCCCGCAAAGAGGTTCGCTTTCACACGTCTTGGACCAAATTAGATCTCAGATTGGGAACCGCATTATGACCTGATATTAACCATGAATTTGAATCTGGTGTGTGTTTTTTTTTTAAGACTCGCTATGGTTCACTGAAGCTGAGACCCAGAAGAAGACCTTTGGTTTCTTCCTCCACATTTGATCATCCGTAATTTCTCACCGCAATGTGATCAGCATCGGAAAATCTGGGATTAAAACTCGTTGTTGAATTTGAAATCCTGTATCATATACTGTACTATTTAAACTCTGCATTACAAACAAGAGGAGGTTCACAGCTAAACGTTTCAGTAAATGAATTGCATGTAAGAAATAAAACCAATAGCAGTAAAATTGTTGACAGCTAAAGGTTTTCTGTACCAATGATGCCAAAGTTGTAAGCAATACTTGAAGTGTGTTTTCTGTGCATCTTAACAAGCTTCATTCACTAGGATGTATGTTAATGTCTAAATAAAAAAAAATTTAAAGCAACTTTAAGCACATCATTTGAAACATTCTCACGTTTGTAAATAAAAGTGTGCATATACACACAAATGTGTGTATATATGTTACACATTGTACATTTAGCTTTATATATGCTGTATATATGTACATTTATACATATATTAATTCATGTATATGTATTAATGTGAACTTTTTTTCAAATTGTTTACTACATTCTATTGTTGCATATTTGTTGACTTCTGTGAAAAGCACATTAATAATGAACAATAGTAATCTGTTTTAATTAATAACTAATAATAATTTAAGTAATTGTTAGTATTAATAACATACAACATTTTTGACAGAAAATCTGAGTCACTTGTATATTGTTTTATTGAACTGAATGGACATTTTGAATTATCTTTTTTTTTTTAACAGATTTTACAATTGCTGTTTCAGAAATTAAGGAGCTCTTTAAAAACAATATTACTGCTCAGTATTCTATTTTTTTTAGGTCTGAATACTCGTTAATAAAACTGGACAGGTTTGTCGCTGAATAAAGCAGTTTGTGAAGTGGTCGCTAGAGGGAGACAAACTACCTTTTACAATCACCCGGACGCTGTTTCTATAAGAGGTTGCTATTAAAATCTAGAAAATGATTACAAGAAAACAGTTTTAATCTCGGTGAACCCTTGCAATTTAGACGTTTACTCTGTTTTAGCACTCAGCATTTCATTCATTAGTTCATTGTTTATGAATGCATTCCATGTTATACCATGGTATGTTATACACTAATTGATTTTATTTCCATCGACGAAATGCATACAACCAAATATGTTAAACGCATCTCATTTTAAAATGCAATTATAACATTTTTTGGACATGTGCCGCAATTATAATGACATTACATTACATTGCATCATGACATCATCTGGCGGAATATTTAAATCTGGAACTCCAACAAGTAATGGCGGAGTAAAACCTCTAAACTCTTGTTTTAAAAAGCAGTTTGTTTTGGGAAAAACAAAATATCTTTCCGGTCTAAAATGTTTTGACTTTGACTATAAAAACATGTCATCATTTAAAGACTGTTTTATTTAACTTGTTTTTTTTTATCTTTTTTTTTTTTTTTACTATTTTTCCTCACAGCATTGACCAAATCTGTCAGCACTTTAATGTCAGACGTCCTGTCTCTCAGACTCCTCAACGAGAGGAGGAAAGGATGAGCCAAGATTAGGTTAATCTGTCAGTAGTTGGAGAACGTAAAGATCTCATTGAGAGATTGATCACATACAGAGTTTTTTCGATGTGAGTGGGTACTATTATTATATGTTGGATGAATATGATCCTTAGAGAAAGCTTGACACTGTCTCCTCAGTGAACGTCTCCCCTTCCTTGACTTGGTAAATCTGGCATTCCTTTAATCTCATTCCTTTGAGTGTGTAACCTTCATCTCACCCACTCTTCCTTTCTCGCTCTCTCTCTCTCCCGCTGGGTCAGTCTGCTCTCTGCCCTCATCTTTCCTCAGCCTGTCCCCAATAATCCTGCCCTCAATACCCGAAGCTCCAGACCCTTCTGCCCTGCTCCAGACCTCCAGCACCCAGCCACTATCAGGTTCCTCATGCTGCCTGTGCAGGATCTCACACTTCTATCTCTCAAGAACATCGGCTCCGCTCCACCTGGAGTAAGTTAGTGACAAAACAGCCTAAAAACACAACTAATGCAACATTTCCACGTTAAGTTCCCATTAAAGAAACTATATGAATGTAGATTTTACCACAGCAAAAAATAAAAAATAAATTACAATGCAGAAGATGCATTTTCTGTTCATGAGAAAAAAAAGTGCGTTTACAGCTCAACCAGTTGTTTCTTTGTGAATCGAACCCAAAACCTTGGTTCTGCTTTACTGTGTGAGCTACAGGAAAATTTGTTAAGAGCATAACAATATAAATATTAACATAATAAAATATAGTTTAAAAATAAAATATAATATTCATTACCCTAATGTAAAAAGTTTCTAAAATAATACTACTGTATATACATAAACACAGCGTAGCGCTAACATTCTTAACAGTAACAATTTTGTTTACATTATATTAATGATAATTTGTCATTTGTTGGGTGAAATTTATTAAAACCAAAATTTTATTCAGCAAAGTTTATAAAATGGTAAGATATACATAATGTTTTGTTTTATTTTGGGGATAAAAATTATCTTTTTTCATGTGTTTTCCATACCAGTCTGAAAATGAAGTCATAATGAATGAGGGGAATAAATCTCATCACTTTGTCACTAATAACGCAACAGTCCTGCTCTGTTGCTCCTCCTGGTGGCTGCTTAAGGAACTGACAGATTCATTAAGAACACCTGGGCAATCATCTCCTAGCGTTGCACCTGAACCTAATTGGTTCTGTGTAATTAATGGCAGCGCTTTTGTTCTGTGTTTGGACTTTCCTTACTTTTTTGTTTCAAGTCCCTTTTTTAAAAGCCTGGATTTCATCAACTTTCCATTTTTGTAGCATTCCCAGCGTGACAATTAATAAAAAAAACTACACTTGATTTAGTTCACCGTGATCTTTGAGGGAATTGTGTTATAAAATTTTCACTTCTTCACGTACAGAAAACTGTGCTGTACACTGTAAGCCTTTCCTTGTGCTGTTTTAACATTGTTTTAACTTTAATTCATTGAAAAAGGAGGGTTTACAAGCTGAATATTTCATTTGGTCAATGTTTTGGAAACAAATTATTTCTGTAGAAGAAACATTACATAATTTTGCACACTATACAACTTTGTAGGGTACAGTACGGTGTAGTGTAACTTTGTAGTGTAACTTTAGTTGGTCTTGTATCTTCACAGAGAAGAAAATGATGTGCTAAAACACGCTATTGGACTAGCCGGCGTTAGCGTTTTCCCTTCCTACACGATTTTTCCTTCTCATCGCGTCGTTCAACCGCTTGTAATTCGATTTCAGCAGATTACGCACCAAACCACGTCAGCCGCGATACCAACACATGCCATAAAACAATGTCTTTAGCTCCTTTTCCAGCCGCAGGCGCAAAGTCCTGCACGTAACTCTGGCAGGACGGTTTAACGCACAGCCATAATGAAACGCTAGGGCGAAGGGATACGCGTATAACAAGCGTGGCGCCCCTTGGCACAACGTGGTCAGTGTTGTCTTTTGTAGCAGCACTAATGAGAATTCAATTAAACGAAATACGCTTCCGTTGTCGCGATGACCTAATGAGCGACAGGCTACGGTGGGAAAACCCAGCACCTGTGCGAGCACGCAAGTGACACGATGCCGCCACCCGGACGCTGATGTGAACTCTGCATCCCGGGCCCGATGGAGTGAGGGAAGAATGGAGAGAGGGGTGAAAGAACAGCCTTAATTACCAGAAAACGCAGTCTGCGCTAGAGTTCATTTTTAGACAATAGTCGGGGCATGGACCTCATTAGGGTTACCCGAAAGGGCCCAGTGGACAATTGGGTCATTGACATCAGATTGTTTGACAAGGCCCCGCAGGGCAGCGGAGTTCAAAAACCAGAGCAAAATCGAGAAGTTTGTCGCTGAATCTGTCGGAAAGGGTCTGTCAGGAGGCATTAGCACACCCTCTGAGCGCCCGCATGATCAAAAGGTCTCGTCCCTAACACACACACACGGACCCCCTCCGCTGCAGGTTTAATTTGAATTTGCATGGCTCTGGGTCTCGGCCCTCCTCAGGCATGATATAATTACTGCACTCTTTCCACTTGTTTTGTTAGTGCTGCGTGTTTAGCTACGTGTCAGAGCTGGTGGCGGCGGTCCAGGCGCGGGATCCCAAGAGTGCAGTGCAATTAGTTGCTGACGTTTTTTTTTTTCTTTTTTAATCAATCGTTTGCCAGGGACAATTTGGAATGTCGAAGATTTTGCATTTCAGTGTTTCGAAATCGTATTAAATTATACAGCAAATGTCAACTGATGTGTGATTAATTACAGTGTGTTAAGAGGTAACATCGTTTAGAAGTTTATGATTAGTTAATAATACTGTTATAACTTAAGTCTATAACTGTTATAAGTTTAAAGTCTTAAATATCTAACTAAAATTGTAGCTGAACTGTTGCTTTTTCACATTTTTTTTGGACAATAATTTAAATCTAGTCAACTTTTGCATTCTAAAAAAGTTGAAAAAAGCATTTTTGGGTTTTGGAATGTTAAAGCTGTCCCATTTTTGTTTATTCAATATTGTTTGTGTGCATCCATTTATGTAACGTTTATGTGACGTCAATGACATTTTTTTTTTTACGTTTTTTAATTTAATTATAGAAATAATAATGATTATTGTATGGCAATAATAATAATAATTAATAATAATGATGGATAATGATATTATTACAAAGAAATACATCAAATTATAGATTTTCTGTTTTATTTACAAAGCACTGTTGCATATACATACGTGTGTTTATGTATCTACATATATTTTACACATTCTTACACTTTTTTTTGGACTAGATTGTTGTTTTATGAAATAAAATATGTATAACCAAAATATTCTTAAATTATTACATTAAAATTATATGAGAATATAGAATATATAGAATAATATAGAATATTATTTAGCAAAAATGTGTACACACGTGAATTGTTCATACATGCATGTATTAGTGTCTGTGCATATTTGTTAATAAAAGAAAATTATATTTTAAATATAGCACACAGTCACACACTCACATAAAAAAATGTAAATTGTAAAATGATGAGAATCAGGGGTAAATTAAGGTCCTGAACTCAGGTCCAAGTCTAAAGTGTCTGTGGCTGAAGTTGTGCTGCGATTTGCAGCATCATGTATCCCATTTTCTTTAATCGGGAGAAACCTTCTCCATCATCTGATAGTTTAGTGACGCTTAATTTGAGTGCTCAATTTTGTGCACATTTTCTCTCTCCTCGAGCTAAAAGCTGCCCATTAGACAGTGACAAAGCCACCATTATTCCGCAGCCCCCCTGACTGTCCGTAAACAACGGCCATCAAACGGGCCGGTCAGTGCGGGTACAGTAGGAGTGAAGAGTGAGAGCCAAAGTCCACTGAGTACATTCTGATCTCTCGCTGAAAGACCTGTCCACTTTCATCACCGTCTTTTTAATCTATGGTGGCAGATCAGGGAAGGGTCCCGCTATTTCAGCCAAGGACAATTGACCTTGTGTGGCCTTAGTCAGAAACTGTCACATTTCTTCAGAAACATGACACACTGTAATGGAGGCAATTACCCGCGCTGCCTCTCCACCGTTGTGTGTCTATCACGGTCTAATCAGCCGTACGCATACACATTAACACATACATTTAATGGATTACCAAGTTCCCGCTAGTAAAATAACCCGTTTGTCTTTAGCATGAAATGTGTTAATCGGTCTTCGGTTTTTTAACTGTCACATAAATGTTCACATAGTGGATGTGTTACTGTTGCCAATGTCAAAATATATGTGTAAAATCTTATAATATGTAACTTATAGTTGTACATTTGCCACAGATCATAATTTTGTTCTAGGGAATTACCATAATTAAATCATCTTTTAGTTTTTCAAATCACATCACATTCAAATCCATAAATATATACACATATATGTAAGACAGTTGAAATACTTTTTCTAGAAACCTAACAAATGGTGGAAAACAAACACAGTAAAGTTAAAACTGAATACAGTATATAATTTTGTGTAAAATTATAAATATTATTCTAGATTGTCATGCGAAGTGTTGTAGTGTAAAATTCAAAAATGACTTTTTTAGTAATTTAATATCTAATGTAATTATCATCTAATTTTTAGGTGATATTTTAATAGATTACATAATAATATAGATTAGATTAGACAATAATAGATTCGATTAGATAACATTTCACGGCAATACCTATTTCCAAATATTGAACTAATCTTGAAATGACTGAAAATGTGTTTATTTTGCTTAAAAACTGATCAGTACTACAAATCTGCAAACTGCATAAAACACAGAAATGTATTTGGTATAAACCACATATTATTTTACTACTGCACACAAGGTAGAAATTCTCCTGTTCTTTTTTAATATGCGATGAGTGAATTATAGCCGGAAGGCAGAAATCTCTGGGACTTTCCTCACTTGTCAAACGCGGCATCAGATTGAAAGCGTTCGCTGTAAAGATTTGCGATGAAAAGCCTCAGTAGCATTTTTAAGAAACAATAAATCTCCATGTAACTTCAATGACTTATGTAAAGATATTCGAACTTTGTTATTTATTATAAATATATTTTCCTTGAAGCAGATGCTTTCAATCTGAAGTGAGCCTGAGAAAAAAATGTTTATCATAATAAAAAGTATTCTACTGTTTATACATAGGTTAGATAGATACAATAGATAGATTTCAAATGAATTCATTAAAAATGAAATAAAATCTTCTGGGTTTAAAAAACTTGACATTGAAAAGATTTCAAACTTGAACAACTGAATTGAATTAGAAAATTGATATAGATATTTAATGAAATTATCTATAAATTCTATAAATTATCTAGAAAATGAAATAGATATTTGTTATTGGCGAGAATTTGAGTCCTGTGCGCCTTATAATCCGAAAATACGGTAGCGGGCTAAAAAATGTCTTAAAACTGAATTCTTTTTGACCATATCCTCAAAGAGGCAAGGAGGCCTCACACCGTCATAATAAAGTTGACCCTGCCCCTGTTTTCTATTGTCCTGCACCGGGTCACTGGGCCACATAATCTCAGGCTTTGATTTAGGCTTCAAGCTCAACACAGAAGGGCTAGACTGGAGTTTAACAGTTGGAGACTTGCTCGCTCTCTGTCTCTGTCTTTCTTTCTTTTCCTCTCTTTCCTTTTGTGCAGCCATAAGCCCCCAGAATGGAACAAGTGTAATCCTGTGTTCTTAAGACCAGTGCACGGCCGTGTTCCTAATGAGAGTGACCGTGCACTCACCCCGAGCAGCAAAAACACACTGAGCTCCAGAATTCAAAGAGCACAGGAGGAGATGGATGGATGGATGGAAGGTGAAGAGAGAATTTGGGAAACCTGTTTTTGGCCCTTCCATTCAGCGCTCAAAATACCTGCTGAATCCATTTTAACCTTCTGCTGGTGTCTCTGGTCTAATGTGAAGACAAATCCATTATAATATTGTGTAAGGGTGTGTTTGTGTGTGGGTGTGTTAAACACAAAAAAAAACCTTTTCAGTCAGAAAAATTGACCTTTTTTTAGACAACACCTTAAATTTAGAAAAACGCTCTGAGATACAGTATTGAGAAATTCCTGCTTTATTCAACAGGTCTTCAAGCCGTTTGTGAGATTGTCTTCGGGCCTTTCAATGGATCAGATATTCCCCTCCATTTATTCTCTTTCCATCACTTCCTTCATGAAAACCCTTTTGAATCCTATTTAATTTACTGAATGGATGATTTCCAGCAAAAAGCAACCATTTGAATAAGCACATATTTTTAAAAGCACATAATAAGCACATTCTTTTAAAAAGTGCAATGTAAAACCATACATTTGTTGGTATGCATGTGTGATGTAAAGCACAAAAGAATCTGCTAATTGCAATTAAATGTACTTTTCACTATAGATGAATGAATTACCTTATTAATCCCACTAAAAGGAAATTTCTTATATTTATCTTATGTCTAGGTATAAAGCTATAATTGCACATATTATTTACATACAAGAACATGAATTTATTGGATGAACTGAGTTCGTTTTTATGCGCTTTCAGTCAAATTTGACAACTTGTGAGACAACAGCTGGTCTTTCGCTCAGCTTTCTGAGCTTATTCATTCAGTCATTCACCTCTTGTCTCATTCCGTCTTTTCCTTAAACTGCAACACACACACACACACACACACACACACACACACACGGATATTCATTGTGGGCCTTTGCCCAATGTAAATAATTCCTCGGTGTCTGTGCAGAGCTGACAGGTTGAGAGACGTGTGTGTGAGGTGATGAACTCTCGCTTAGCGCTTAGAGAGTCTGATCCAGCGGGTCAGAACAGATTCAATTTAGATTATAACACAGACAGCTTTTGTTTTTAACTTGAAACAGAATCAGGAGTTTAAAAAAATGACAAGTTCAAAAGTATATTCATCCAAATTGACAGGACAATTTAGTGATTTAAATGTTATATATACACTGAAGAAAAAAAAAAAAAAACACATTACATTTTGTTATAAAATATAACCCTATCAATTAAAAATATATGTTATATATCAATGTACAATTTAGGACAAAACTACCACCCCCACACACAAAATAGTAATTGCTTTAAAAGCTTTTCAAAAGTGCTTTTAAGCAAAAAAAATTATAAATAATGACAGATATTTCATTAGACATCCTAGCTAACTGTCCCATTTATTATTCTTAATTTTTCTCTGTTAAAAAGCACTTTTAAATCTTTTAAAGCAATGACTATTTTGTAGGGGGGCTAATAATGTTGTCCTCAACTGTATGTATTGTAATTTTGTATTTTCTCAAAATTATACATTTTAATACATTTATGTAAAAGTATATATTGTTACGAGCGCGGAGCAGGAAAGTCAGAGTCTGCAGTGGAAAAACAAAAACCTACCTTTAATACCGAAACTGAAACTGAGACTTCCAGAGAGGCAGGTGACCAGCAAAGGAGATCAACAGGTGAAAACAATGAATCATGTGACTACAAACACAGGAAATGACAAAACACGTGGAATCCTGGGCTTTGTAGTCAATGGAGACGTAACAAGAATATTTCATGATTATTCTTCACTGACCAGTAGACATACAACTGTACATTACATGTATTCCTAAATATCCGTGAATATACATATACTCTTATTTACACATTTATGAAATGTAAAATGTATATTATATTTATACATTTATAATTTACAATATATATAAATACGTATATGAAATTTCATTTATTAAATTTGAACATCATGTTTATGTAGTATATTTCTGTGGCCCAGTATTTTGGCTTACTGAAATAAAATATTGAATCAGAATAATAATAATATCTTAATATATATAAATATATATATAATTTTTTTTAACATTATATATTTTATTTCAGCAAGCTAAATTATAATAAATATAAAACAAATTAAATGTTGTAATATTAATCAGAGTATAGGCTTGGCCAATCCATATTTTTCACATAGAACTGAACAACACACTCCGTCATTTTTAGATTTGCCTCAAGCATAAGCAGTAAATATCTGGTCTGCATTTTATAAGGTGTTTCCTCGCCATTAAGGAACTGGTGATGTAAGGTGCTTTAAAACTTCGGAAGTTCTACCAAAGTTTTGCTTTGGGGAACTTTCAGGCGAGAGCGGGTCGCTGGAGACCACCATGAATCCCACCCCAATATCTAATTTACTGAATTGTCCTGAAGACACAATGCGGAGAACCCAGCCGAGCAGAACGTCAGATTTGAGTGGACATTCTTTCGTCTTTCACTACATCTCTCTCCGAATGCCCATCTACCCCACCCCACCTCTTTTCTTCTCTATGGCACGTTTTCAGTCGCTCTCCCAGTGTGGCGTCTGACCTATCACACACTTCAGCGCCTCACTGACCTGTCCTGCTGAAGTCCATTCCCCATGTTCATGGGTAAGTTAGATATGTGTAACGGCTCTTAAAAGCATTTTGACCTGATGCATAACTTTTTCCGGCATGTTCTTCAGTGCCAAAAATATGTGGAGGTGAAATCAGCCTGTTTGTAACTGCGTTTGCCCAAACCTGGTGTAATTTGTTCTTCAACATCAGGTACATCATATTGAGTATTGTTAGCGTATTCAAACATATTTGTGTATTATTTATGTTTTTTTTTTTTAATAATCTAATATTCATTTTTTGTTTTTTTATATTACTATATATTATTTTTTATTGGGTTTTCTCATTTATACAAAGACCATACAGTATTAAGTGACAACAGAAAATCTAATTTTCACTCATCCCTCCGTATATACCAATTTAGATTTACACACAATCTAAAGAGAAATTTTTTTTAATTAAAATACAAAATAAATAAAATAGAATTAATGAAATTGAATAAAAATGTTATTATATATTATTATTATTATTATTATTATTATTATTATTATTATAGTATTTTATTATGTTTTAATTGATTGTGCTAAATAGCAAAATTTTATTAAAACAGAATATTATTGAGACAAAAATATAGTTTAGCATTTTGCACTTTTGTATATATTTTGTAGTTATAACAAACTGTGTGTGTGTGTGTACGTATCTAAATATATAATGTACGTATATAATAGCATTTATTGTTTCAGTGTTAATCTTCATATGAAGTCTGCGCTTGCTCCAAATGAGGCACAAACGTGTGATATACAATTATATAGGGGCAATAGTTGCCACCAGCCCCCTCCATCATTTATAACTAAAGCCCTGACAGATGTCCGTCATCTCAGTCTATATAAGTGCCATCTGAATAGGCCCAGTCCAAACCCCCATCATGACTAGTTGGGGCCTGATTGACCTTTGACCCCTCTCTAATTGCATATGGCTCACGCAACAGAGGAGAGTGAATTCTGTATTTTTAAAATTTAGCAATAACCAGGAACATTTTGGAGAAAAATGTGTACCTATGCTTGGAAATTGCATCACTGAAATGTCAAAATTGTAACTTTCCGGACTTATGTGAAATGAATTTGTTGCTGTTGTTGCATTAATGGAAAAAAAAGTTAGGTTTGTGATACGTTTATTAATCCAAAAAGTTGATTTTTTTAAAACAGTTGAGCTGTTTTAATTTTTAGTTCTCTCGGGATTGACAAAATGGGGAACACTAGTGATGCCGGTTCGCTTTAACTTTAACAACAAGCCGCTGAATATTATTTCACTGGCTGCATACATTTTGTGCATATTTTCCACATATTATTATAAATGTAGTAATTTTTAAAACAATCTGCTATTTGTGGCTCAGTTTTGTTTTTCTTTCATTTTTATTCCATATATAATAGTTATACGTATGTTTAGATGGCAGCGTGCTCGCTCATGTCTGGAGATCAAGGAATATTCTGTTTGGTAAGCGTTTCTTGTTCTGTCTTGTGAGATGCAGGAAAAGAATTACGCTTTGAGTAATGTAGCAAATATTGAGTTATGACTTTTTTCCAGCATTACAGAGATGCAGACAGCAATTCTCGGACTGTTTTGATATTAGTTTAATAAATGTGAAAAAATGGTTCTGGTTCTTGAAAATTAAAAAGCCATATCTGCTGTCGGATTGTCTCTGTTACATGCGCAAAATACATGATTGGAGTAGCTGGGGATTAAAAAAACTAAATTAAAAGTAATAATAATAAAATTCACAATGCATCCTTTGCATACCATGCAAATATGAGTAGGCAAATTGGTGCACTCTACAGATACTGAATCTCTACAAATAAACTGCTTTTTTTTTTAGAATTATTATACAGTATATACATATACAATGTACTGTACACACACACACATTTTATGTATATACGTATATATGTATATACTGCGTGTGCATATTATTTTTATTTTATTATTTTGTTTCTTATAAAAAAAAAAAATATCTAGTGGTTCTAGTTCTTTTGGCTGGAAGCTGAAGTGGAAGGCTATTGGTTGCTGGCTCTCCGCATCAGCAGATTTTATCTATGCAGGACATCAGCCGTTCCCGTGGAGCTCCCTTCAGGCCACAGTGCACACTTAAACAATCCCCCCGACCTGGATGAGAATGAATTAATGACTGCGGAACGTCTGCGATGACCGGCCAATTAACCCTCAGTAAATATTTACCAGGTCTGAGAAGCGAAAGCTCCTTAGCTACAAGCCCAGCCACCGGGTCTCTGGGTGTCAGTGATTATCCACTCACTCAACTCCTGCCATGTTAAGACAAGATAAGCACTGTTTGATTTTCAGATTACACTGTTAGTGATGATTGTGAAAATGACAGTATTAAGCAGTATAATGGCAACAGTAATGAGCCGTTTCTGTGTTCAACATAATATCACAGTAATGCTTACACTTTAAAACTGTTACATGAGAAATACTACAGATTTTTATTGTGATATTATGTTAAAAAATCACTTGTTTAAATTGTTGAAACATAAAATGCTAGCTGAAACGTTTGGAAAATACCATAAATACATTAACACAAAATACCATCAAATTAATTTAATTTGGTGATTTGTATTATAGATTTGGCACGTTTTTGAGAAAAAATGTACGATCTAAAAAGATTCCTCTTGGAAAATTTTTGCGTTAACAAAACGTTAACAATGATGTCATTTATAGGTATTAAAATAAATATTTTGAGGGAAAAAAAACAGAAATGAAGTGTACACAAACATTTGTTTAAAGTGTAAAACATGTTTTTTTAATCATGCTTTTATGGCTTTTCAGTGATACAGTTTATACAGGATACAGTATAATTTGATCAAACAGTGTTTACTGTTACTGGATGGATGGATGGATGGATGGATGGATGGATAGAAGTCACAGAATTCACAGGTTGCCAGATCACACCATCTTAAAAGGATAATTGCTTTACGGTAAAAGCAACCCAGCAAACAATCTTCTCTGTCAGTCGCTCTGCAATCACGCTTCATTTCAAACTCCATGGTGTGTGTCGAGTGCTACCGGAGAGTCTCTTCATCTTCTGGTGATCATCTGAAGGAAAACCTGGAGCTTCACGCTGGCTGAGATGGAACCATCAGGTCTTGAGCAGGAACCTTGGGGCAGACATGAGCGCTGTGATGTAATTACTGTGTAATTAGTGTCGTTAAAGGCAGTGATGTCACAGCAGAGGTGAACATCATGCTCAACCACAAAGATCTGGAATCATTGATAACGTGCCAAAACACTCACAACTAAGGTTCTACACATATCATTAAATCCAGGGTCGGGGCGTTACTCTTTCATTGTTTACATTAGTATTCCCCCTTTTAATATCAGAGTCAGTATTTGTTTGAATCAACAGAAAAGGTCTAGTAATTACTCCTCTCTTCCAAGTCTCTCTCTGTCTCTCTATGATTCTCGCTGTCATTCTCTCTCTCTTTCTTTCTCTCTCAATCTCTATCTTTGTCTCTCTCTGATTCTCACTGTCACTCTCCCTCTCTATCTCTCTCAATCTCTCTCCCTCTAATTCTCACTTTCATTCTCTGTCTATGTCTCTCTCTCTTTCTCTCTACATCTGTTTCTATCTTCCTTTGTCTCTTGCTTTCTCTCTTTTTTCTTCTTTCCTTTCTCTCTTGCTCTCTCTCTCTTTCTTGTTCTCTCTCTCCCTTTTTCTTTCTTCATTTCTCTCTTGTTCTCTCTCTCTCTTTCTCTTCTTTTTCTCTCTCTACACACCCCTCTCTCTCTCTCTCTCTCTCTCTCTCTCTCTCTCTCTCTCTCTCTCTCTCTCTCTCTCTCGGTTCTCACCCCCAGCTTCTGCTGATATAAGGATCTCCGTTTTGATGACTTTTGAATACCTGCTCATCTCGATTTCGATTACTTTCCCTTTAAGAACTTTTTTTTTTTTTTTTTACTTTCCTTTTAAGATCTACCACGTGTGGAATTGAGTCACGTTTTTATGCCCAACATGTCGAGCATGGAGAGTTTAGACCAGCGGTGCCCATTACGTCGATCGCGATCTCTCTTGCTCTCTCTCTTTCTTGTTCTCTCTCTCCCTTTTTCTTTCTTCATTTCTCTCTTGTTCTCTCTCTTTCTTTTCTTTTTCTCTCTCTACACCTCTCTCTCTCTCTCTCTCTCTCTCTCTATTGATTCTCACCCCCAGCTTCTGCTGATATAAGGATCTCCGTTTTGATGACTTTTGAATACCTGCTTTAAAAAGAAAATGCCAAGGCTGAAAGAGTTAAAGGGAAAGATTGATGGGTTTATTCTGCTGATATAACAGGTTTTTTTAATTGTTCAGTGATGGATGAATGAACGAATAGAGGATGGATGAAACCAACAAAAAACAACTAATTAAACTATTTTAAAATTCATTAACTTTAAGAACTATGAGACTGAATATTTGCATACTAAACAGCAGCATTACAATGAATGAAGCAGAACAAAGAAGTGAAGATGAATTGGTTACACCTGATTTGTGGTGATTGTTGGAAATTGTTGGTTACTGGAAAGAATCTCTGATTTCCTGATCAGGTACTCGTCTTTTTTTTTTACTTTTCCCATCCTTCTTCTAATCAGAAGAAGAGCTGCTTAGTTTCAAGAAACCCCCTTTAAACTGTGTAAATGCTACTCTTTCCACAAGCTCAGTTACTAATCCGGTTTCAAAACAAAAGGCAGCAGATTAAGTCTGGAGGGTTAAATTCCCATCAGTTTGTTTAAACTAAAGAGTTTTATCTTAATAATAGCCGTTTATCTCCCAGAATAATGAACCAACCCCACTGATAAGATACAGGTAAGAAATATTTTACACAAACAAATTTTACACAATTTTACACAAACTACACTACACACACTTGTTACTTTACTTGAAGCTGAGACTGTTGTAGAAATTGAACCCATTTATTTTAAGTGCAGATAACTTGATCAATACTAGTGTCTATTACCTTATTTCCTCCATTTATTCTATCAAAATAAAGTTTGTTAAACTTTTTAAACTTGAAACAGTTTATTTATATTATAGATTTTATGTATTTTCATTATGCTGTGTAAAAGAGGCAATTTTTCATTTAAAACATCAGAAGAGTAATTATAGATATTCAAACTAATTAATTAAAATAACTATACAAATTTTTCTAGTTTACAACAATAGTTCTAATGTTTTTTGGCTTTAAAGTGATACAAGTTATTAACAATGAGACAAACTGTATGCATCACAAATTTTATTGTGATTTAAAGTTTTAAAATTACATTAATTTTCTATTTTAATTAAGTCTAGTTGTTTGTTAACCTGAAGATTTAGTGCATGACATACAGTATGGGTAACACACACACACACACACACCCACACACCACACACACACAACACACACACACACACACACACACACACACACACACATTAGTCACTTATGTTAAATGAGAGTTTAAATACCCCGTAAACAGTTTGAAAAGCGCATCACACTGATCTCAGGACTGAGGAAGACTGTGTGGACTGAGACACAACACTGAGCCAGAGGCTTAAGCACCGAGACACCGGGCATTAGAAGCTGGCACACCCCGGCACACCTGTCTAACCCAGAGAGAATCTGCCAACAGTTCACTTGGATTCTACGAGAAAGCTGAAACACATCAGTTCTTAAGCTGAAGTCTCTCCTCTCACTTTGTTTACAGATAAACACTTTTAGTAATGTTAGTAGGAATTTTATGTACACTAGCCTCCCACTAAAGTATGTCAACTGAACCTGCGAGGTGCGTCGTACAACATTAGCCACGACCAAACGTCAAATAAATCAAAAGCAAGCGTTTCAAATGATGCAAAATCTTTTAAAAATATAGCTGCAAGCAGAAGTGAGGTAGTTTCGCCATTTATTGGTTGGTTGGTTGGTTCGAAACAGATGTGGTATTTAGAGACTTATTTACATATTTAATATAGAGGCTTATTTTTATAAATCTGAAATAAAAAAATATAGAAAAACTTAACCGTCCAACAACAAACCATCTAATTAAAATAAAAGTGATGTAAATCAAATAATTTGTTTACTATATACTACTAATATGAATACATAGAAGTTTGAAAAGAATTATAGAATGAACAGATTCCAAAAACTGAAAAAAGAGTGCAAGAAAGGATTTCAATCAAATAACTACAAAATGTGTACAAGAATGAACAAATAGACAAATGTGCATTATTGAAATTAGCCTGAACCAGTGATGAAATCACTAAAGCGTTACATTTTTATTAGACATAAACAGCCAATCACCCTGATATTAAAATTGTGACCGTACAATGTGGAGTTTGGGGCTATATATATTAACAACTGGATTTACGTTCCTTGAAAACGCACTTCCTGACTGGCTCAATATATTCTGATAATCACATTTGTACAAAGACGAAAATCTGCTACCAGACAGAGCGCCACAGCATGGCAGTCCCATGTAAGTGAAAAGGCCTTTGGGCCTGATTTAATAATCTGCTTTGTTTACTTGAATTCAATCGAGAAAAATCCTGTTGTATTTCATGACCTTTCCTACCTTATTGAACCAAAAACACAAATTTTAGGGAAAAATATACATACTTAACCAGGATGTGTACTTCAAGTGAAGGCTAACAGTATAAGTACTGCCACAAACAGACAATAGAGTGTGGCTGGACATTGTACATCTTTCTTACTTTGAGAAATAAAAGCAAACATGCTCAGAGAAGGCCACCATCATCCACTACAACTCAAACCTCAGCGTCCGAGTCTTTTACCATGTCAATCATGCTGGAGCCTCCAGTCGACCTCCATCTGAACAAACCCCGCCTCATCTGCCCCCAACAGAGTCTGATTGACAGCTTGACTGTGAGGATTGATGGTGTATGGCGAGACCCCCCTTCATCCAGTAGTTTTATGTTGCCGAATCCCGCAACATCAGTGCTAAAGTAATTAGCCAGTGGTGGTCATATTTCTCAGTCAGAGAGTTCCCTGCGTGAAATATCTGCCATAAATCATAGTGAGTGACAATGACACGGAGAATAAAAGCTGGCCTGCTGTACTCTCTCTCTCGACATCGTTTAACAGAGGAGAAACGGTGTAATGCTCTCTGACGTTCTGAGCCGATTGATCGGCTAGAAAGAACCAACTCAAATAGTACAAATCGCTCTTTAAAAGGTGTTTTTCTGTGACAAACACGTAATATGGAACTCCACGTAAAAAATCTCAAGCGCTGGTGACACGTCTTATTGGGCGGCATTTGTTAAACATAAGGCATCTTATTAAAAATTGTAAGAAATAGAATAGAAGTCTAGTAATTTAATTATAGTTAAGGTTACAAAAGGTTACAAATGACTGTTGCTAAACTAAATCATTTTTTTATTTCACTAAACTTGACCAGCATATTTAGACATTTCTTTACAGTATTACTAATTTATACTAAAATGAAGATATTGATCACTCAACTTTTTGACCAACAAATTCAAATAAGTAGTTAAGACTTGAGATTGAGTTGTAATATTCTACAGTATATAGTGTCTAGAATAATCTGTGTATTATGGATTGAGAACTTTACTATACAAGTAGTATCTCATTTCGAACATTAGTTCATTCAACTTTGATGTTTTGACCAACAAATCTTAAATAATTAATTTACAACTTGAGTTTGAGTTGTAAGTATAATCTATAAATTATTTTATACAATCTATAGATTACAAATAGAGAACTTTCATTTTTTTGTTATGTAAGTAATGTATAATACCCAAGTAGGAATACTATAGTAGAATTATATTATAAATGTGTAAAAATGTTAATAATAAAATTGGACTAATTGCATCAAACTAATTGCACAAAACCAGAGAACTTCGTTCTCTGGTTTTGTGCAATACCTTCATGCCACTATTTATTGTTAGTCACTTTTTTACTTATTTGTATTATACAGAGATTTTTTATGCAGATGTACATTTCTATTTTTTGCTTCTTTTATTATTATTATTATTATTATTATATTTCTCCTTTTGTGTATTTTATTTTATTTTTTTTGTTCGGTTGAGCAACTGTAACCGAGAAAGCAATTTCCCCCTAGGGATGAATAAAGTTTTTTGAATCTTGAATCTTGAATCTTGGTTTTTCCTTTGTTTTAAAACCAGAGTTTATCATAATAATTTGTGACAATATTTTCTGCACAAAACACAAATTGAGTCAATGAGTTCTTATTATAATCTGAAATATCCAACGCATTCAACTAAAGGAGTCCTTTGTTGTTACCAGGACCCGGAGAATAACATCTCTACATCTTAATCTACATTATCGATAATTTTTGGAGACCCTAAAGCAGGGTTTTGGTTTGTGATGGTTTAATTTATAGCAAACGAATTTCTCAGTTAAACCGGTGAAGACGGAGAGAGCAAGAGCGTGTGAGCTGGTGGAATGTGTTGAATGGATAAAAGTGAGTGACCCCCTGTTGCTTGTCCCTCTTTTTCATGTATTTTTTGCGGTAATTGTTTTTTAGCTTTTTAAATGGCTTTTGAGCTGCTTTCTGAATGGGACGACTGAGTCAGCAGGGTTTGGGAGCCTGACCTGTCTGCACCAATAAGGCTTTGGTAACTAAGGACGGAGCTGGGAATCTTTTGCATTGACAGACAGGGAGTGGATTCTTCCTTTCAGAATAGTAGTCACTCAGCACATAGAAGGTCAGGCTTTAGAACAGATATGGCAGCCTAAATCAAACCGCAATTTTCGGTTTACTTAATAAAATGGATATACGGAGAGGAAAGAAAGATCAGATTTCTCCGGTTTTACTTTATATGTTATAATTTCAGAGCAAGATAATCAATATTGTGAAGCTAAAAAAAAACCTAATTTCATTAATGTTTTTGTATAATAAGACATTTCATTAAGTAATTCCTAAACAATGCTTGAGAAAAAAAAAAGAAATTACTACAACAAGATGGGAAATGAGAGTGGGCTAGTAGAGGTGTTAATTACAAATTAAAATTACAATATCATGTGCAAGAATAAAAAAAAAAGTAAGTTAAAGAAGAAGTTTAAAATACCAAGAAACAAAGTTTGGAAAAAAAAAACAAAAATGATACTAAGGAAAGTTAGTACTAGTTCATAAAATACTGTTTGTCACTAGGAGCATGGCAGATCTATATTATAAATTATTATATAAATATTGTGGTTTAGAAATAAATATTATCTTGATAAATTAACAATGGTATTATAATACACAAAATATCCATCAAAGAAAGGCTCATTTTCACATACATACACACTTGTTTATTATAAAAATAATTTATGAATATTGCAACTACATTCAAGTCACTTTTCAACCTCTTAACAATACATATTAAACATGTTTGTGCTTGTGTATGTCCCTATCTCGGCAATGAGCTACAAATATGAATCCAATGAATGAGACCAAGCCTGGACAGGGTCTTCACGCAGCATCTGGACGTGTCTGATGGATTAGCTCCATGTCGAGATGCCGATCAGCCTGCGATTGACCATCGAGCCGCAGCCGCTCCATCATTCAGTTATCTCTCACTGTAACTGGAGGCACGTGTGTAATGTGAGTTTGAATGTGAAAGGACAGCAGATAAATCCAGTTAGCTGGGATTAGATTACACTAGGCTGGAATGAATGGGATCAGTTGGAGAGGTGACAGAGTAGAAGGGGGGTGAGACCACGCAGACCTCTTTAACTCAATCCATTAGAGTACAACGACATATTCATTAAGTCGGGCCAGCCCAGGTCCCAGCTTTAAAATGAGTGCTGCTTCCCCTCCCACTGGTTCGGCCTTAAAAACTTCCTTCCTCCTCTCTTTCATATTGATGGTCGTGCAGAGGGATTAAAGGTGACTGTGGTGTGTGTGTGTGTGAGTGTGAGAGAGAGAGAGAGAGAGTGTGGATTTAAGCGATAGATTCTCACGCTCGACAATTTATATTTTGAATAATATTTTCATTTTATCCTTAATTTACGTATATATATGTGTAGAAATATAAATTAAAAATATATAAAATTTTCTCTGTATTAACATTTGAATGTGTGACAATGAAACATTTTGTTGCCATTCTAAAATTGGAATGAATGTATCATTTTACTTTTGGTTTGCATAAAAACAAAAAAATGTAAAAATAACTATATTTTGTTTATATTTAGACGTAAAAACAAGTATATTGTACAAAGTGAAAGAAGAATTTAAAACTACTGCGTGGGATTCTAAACACATCCACACACACACGCACACACACACACGCACACACACACTCATACGACAGTTTACTCACACGTTCAAATATTCACATGTTCAGAAACATAGATAGTATATAAAGTTGGAAAAGTTTAAACTTTCAAATTTTTTAAATAAAAAAGTGATGTGTTTTTATGTTCTGGCATTATCTAGGTTCATTAAACTAAGTTGTTGTAGTGTTCAGTTGAATAAAGACTTTTATGCTAGTAAAAAAAGTTGTTCTTGTCTTATTTCTCTACACTGGAACTATTTCACTAGTGTCTGCGATGATGAAGTGAAGTGAGTTCTTTATTGCACTGCAGCTCTGTCATTCTCCACAGGAAACTCCTGTCAGTGGGGAGGCGGGATGTTGAGTGATTGGCGTTTGTGGCATCTAGACAACTTCCTCTGGTTAAAGGAAGAACATTAAAGTCTGTCTGGGTCAAAATAACCTGCCTCTGTACTGCCCTCACTGACCTTTACCTGCTGTAGTTCTGATGTGGTGTGTGCACGCTTTAATTGTTAATAGTTTAACTACAGAATGTTTCTGAAACACACACATAGAGATAGACAGATAGATAGAAAGATAGAAAGATAGATAGATAGATAGATAGATAGATAGACAGACAGACAGACAGACAGACAGACAGACAGACAGACAGACAGACAGACAGACAGACAGACAGAGAGACAGATAGATAGATAGATAGATAGATAGATAGATAGATAGATAGATAGATAGATAGATAGATAGATAGGTGGATGTATGTGCTACAAGAACAGTGTGTTTGTTAAAAAGAAAAAAGCTTAAGTATTGTAATTTATATTATTATCTTAATGCTTATCGGTCTGATGAACCATTTTTTTCAAAGTGAGAAGAAGAACAAATGAAAGAGGGATGTGCGGAGACGTTTGAGGAGATCCATCAGAAACACATTCCACACCGTAGATGTTTGTGTGATATATTCTCCTGGTCCTCCTACTGTAGCTAAAGGTGAACCTGCAGACAGCTGCAACCTTACATTCATTTCCTCTTGCACATCATAACTTTACTCCACAGTGGGAAATACGTTCATCTTGTGTTACTAACAGAGGTGTAAAGAGTAGCTGAAAACGATAATTGAGTAAAAGCACAGATACCTTACTGTAAAAATTACGTCATTACAAGTTACAAATTACCAATTCCAAGAAGACTTGAGTAAAAGTCATAAAGTATCAAATAAAAAAAAATAATAATTACAGTACAGAATTTAGGCTCAAAAAATACCAAGAAATTTGAAAAAAAAGAAACTCTATTTTTGAGGATTTATTTCAAAATTTCAAAAATTACGACCTCGTCTGCCCAAGAAATTAACCACGGTAGAAAAAGATGTCAACTTTTTGCACACAATTACAATGTAACAAGTAACGGTAAGTGGCTATTCAAAAGTAGTGGAGTAAAAAGCACATATACTCAATCCAAAATGTAGTCAAGTAGAGAGTAAAAGTTGCTTATATTTTCGATACTCAGTACAAGTACAAAGTAGCCAATAATACTTAAGTAACAAAGTCCATTTACTCAAAAACTTTACACCACTGGTGACTAGCGAGGCTTCAGACCTAAACGACAACATTTTATCTAGCTGTCCTGTCAAATAATGTTTTTATACAATGATTTTAATATCTGAAAATGTCTTCCAGATGCCAACTGATCTGTTGTCGTTTAACCTTCAGGAAAGCCTCAGGCCGAAAGACGGAGCAGGAACAGGTGAGCGGGAGAGAAGATGGCTTTAATGGCTTCAGTCCGAAACACCTTTTGAAAGAAAGCTTTACAAAACCATCCGAGGCCTTTTAAAGTCTTTGTCTTCCTCTTTCCTCTCTTCTATCCCAATATCTGTCTGTCCTTTTTGTACTGGGGTGCATTTATTTGACCTTTTAATCACTGCCTGAGGTGAACTGCGCACGGCTAATGGCTCTTTCCTCCGTGCGGTCACACACTAGCTGGTGTCTAGGAGTGTAAACACGGAGCCTCTTCAAATTGCTTTTGTAGGGTGTGAGAAGAGAGGGACACCGGGTCTGTTCCATTACCGGGAAAGAGAAGTGTCTTCCTGACTCTCACAGCATCTGATGCGGGAAAATATGAAGTGTCTGTGTGTGTGTGTGTGTGTGTGTGTGTGTGTCACTGGGATTGTACTTATTTTTAACTAAATTTCTAAACTAAACTAAAATTAGTTTGCTGATACAATATAAATAAGCCTTTAGTTCAACATTCTCCTATCAGACTTGTGAATCTGAAACACACGTTTAGAATTGCTAATTAAAATGCAAAGAAATGCAAATTAGTATTGACTAATAGTTTTGCTTAGCAGTAGATTTATCAGCTCAAGTAAAATAGAGGTCACTAATTTAGGGCAGGTAACTAATTAAGTTAGATAAGTTAGTAAATAAATGTAAAACTAGATTAATAAATATATTTAAATCAGATGTAGTAAACCTTTAAAAATAAATTAGTAAATATATTTAAATATAAGCAATACATATATAGTAGTATAGTAATAGTAGTATAAAAATCGTTTATTTTAAGTAAATTTTGTGAATATATTTAAGTAAATGTATTTAAAGCTGTTTAGATTATTTTGGTAACTGAAATTTGTATTTTAAAAGTATTTACGGTATTTTATAAGATCGTTACTCTATAACCACTTCACCTAACTCGAAAAATACTCTAATTTCAAAAACTTGACTTTTTATGAATTTAAGCTTTTATTTATTGATTTGTTTGGACTAATGTTCAATAATAAATATTCAATATATGTCACATAGTGCTAATATAAGTAAAACCTTTTTGTTTACATTCATTTTTTTTCAATTATGTTAATATTTACATATTACAATACAATGAGTAAACATAATATTGTGATATCTTTTTCCTTATTTCTGTTTCCTTTGTTCCAGAATTTTTGATGCCGTTGGACTACTGAAAAAACTCAATAGTTGTGTTTGAAAAGATTCATTTGTTGGGCTATAATGAATTGCAGTAGTGTGTTTTTTATGTGTCACTTTGGCTGTGGGGAGGAAGTGTAAGCCTCAGGGGTCAACGTGTGAGGTCACGGGGCGACACCCAGCACAGAACCTGATACCCGCTCAGCGTCACACCCCTGTGACAGATAAGGAAGTCGGATGGGTGGTCAAAAGTTGTTTTGCATATAAAACACCAATTTCCAATTTTTTAGATTTTTGTTTAGAATGGCTTTTGAAATATATTTGAAATTAGTAAAACATATTACTTTTAGCATTGCAGGTTGTTTGATTCCAGAAGTCTCACACACACACACACACACACACACACACACACACACACACACACACACACACAGAGTGATGACAGGCGGCTTCTGAGAGGAGGGCAAACCCCTGAAGAATCAAAGCGGGACGTCCAGGAGACGTGTATCAGTGTGTGAGACAGAGAAAGGGTGGTTAGGATCTGCTGTGATGAAAGACAAACAGACGAAAAGAAGTCCTCCTCTACCGGGATTATAAAAAAAAAAACAAATACATGGAAATGTTGTATTCAGCAGATGTTTGTTATCCAATGCAATGTACATTGCTTTACAGTTTTTACATCAAACAACTTCATGGTTTACCTGGGATTCCACATTAGAGAAGAGAAGAGAAGAGAAGAGAAGAGAAGAGAAGTGAAGTGAAGTGAAGTGAAGTGAAGTGAAGAGAATATAGTAGAGTAAGAATAGAGTTTAATAGAATAGATTAGGTGGATGGATGGATGGTTGGATGGATGGATGGATGGATCGGGATGGACAGGCTCTTGGTGACTTGTGCAAAACAAATAAAAAAATGTACATACCTATATTAACAACAAAAACTGAATTTTAGAATTTTAAGTTGTATAGGATTACAATAAAAGATAGAAATTAAAAACAGAACAAGGGATGAAATGCAAACACAAAATAAAGTTTTGGTGTCCTCTATTTATAAGAAGGTTCTCTTTTTTTCCCACCTGATCCCACTCGACATCTCATTTTGCGTTATGTGTTGCTATTTCTCTTCCATAGCCTGTGATATCCTGGGGTCCGCTAGGTGAGGAGGGGTCACTCTGTGTCTAACAGGAAGTGTTTTTTTGTACCGCTGACAGATGAGGCTGTACCTCTGATCATCAAGTAAAGACACTTTCTCTCCCCGGACCATTCCACTGAGACCAGAAGCTGCGGTCAGGAGCCGATGATTGAGCAGCATTAGAGAGCAAGGTATAGGATGACCACTTAAAACGCAGTGCTTGTCTCCTGTGAATCCGTGTGAATTTCTGGCCTTCTAAACTGACACAATGTGCTTTCCCACTGCGGTTTCGTCTGAACTCCATATGGTCCTTGGTCTGTGTGTGTGTGTTTCTGGCCACAATATATTCTTGAAGTTTAGCGCTTGGAAAATGTTGAATTTGTTGAGGTTGAGCCGAGTTCTCCAGTCTTGTCATCACGATCATGTTTTGGCGGTGTGTTCTGGTTCACGGATGGGTGGACATGATCATTGTGTGGCATTTCACTGACAATTATAATAATCAATTAATTATTAAAAAAACAATAATAGCCTGACAATGGCCTTATTTTTTTTGTATAGAACAGAACAGAATAGAATAAAGTAAAGTGAGTGAGATTATAGAGTAGAATAGAGTAGAATAGCAAATTGTTAAGCAATATTATACGTCTTAGTTATCAAGTGATGAATTTTGAACTTTGTGGTTTTGTCTGCTCGTGTTGTCTTTTCTAGATGAAATGGAAGAATGAATGTTTTAGCAAGATTAATGTATAGATAGATAACTGATAATGCTCTTTTGGTTAATTATTAACTATCCCTACAGGTTTAGGATGATGTTTCTGATCCAATGTCTCATTAAAACTGACATTTGTGCAATAATATTAATAATAACGGAAGACTACTGCTTAACTTCATAGACTTTATTAAAAAATCCAATTGGTAATTTAGCTTACAAGTCAAGACATTATTTCATAAACACGCGTACATTCTAAGCACACGTTTATACACATGATTTTTTTTGCGTGGAGAAGAGACCGGGCCGTGAGTTTGTGACTATGTGGCAAGCCTCTGCTTGTCTTTAACCTGACTTTGAGCTTTAGCTGGTATTCTGAGTCTCTGTTGTTAAACTTAATAACGGGATTTGTTCAACCACTCTAGTAAGAGAATGTCTATATGCCCCCCCCCACCCCCCACCCAAACCCGCTACTCTATCTTATTTTCAACTCAAAGAGTCATTTAAATGCATATTAGAAAAATGTATGGGTAAAAAAATTATTTCAAGCTTTTGTAATGTTTTAGCACTTAAAATATATACTGTCATGTTCTATTTCTAAGAAAGCTTTCTAAATCACCAAAACAAAATATTTACACATTTAAATCAACAAGAAGATCTATTGTTTCTATTTGTCATTAATTATATAGTTATTAACTTTAATAACTACATATATTTTGGCTAAATAAAATTCAACTTAAATTTCATTCAATTTTTTTTTAAGTAGTTAAAATTATCTCTGAATTGAAAGCTCATAACATTTTACTTATTTACTTGTTATTTGCTTATTAGTTCTTACAGTATTAAAATTTATAAAATTATTAAAAAGGTTAATTTCTCAAGTTATGTACAAAATATGAAAAAGTTATTTATATAAAAGAGATATAATAGCAATAATTAAAACAATATTCCACAAATTGGAGATGAAAAAACAACATTGTGTCTTTGTGTTTTGTTCAATTAGAAACCAAAATTATAAACATAAAAATGACCAAAAATGACAGTCATTATTTTGTGATTTTAAACGCAATTATTTTGCCACTCATTGTTTCACATTGTAATAACAAATGGACCGACTGGAATCTCAATGAGGAAATGGGTAACCACAAGTAAAACCCCTGCCATCTCTCTCTCTCTTTCTCTCTCTCTCTCTCTATCCTCTCTCTCTTGCCTACATCTGTGAGCAGTAGAACATCGTTCTGAGCAGGATCTCTCCTACTATAGACTAGCCTTACGTCACGAGCGAAGGTGGATCATAATATGTGCCAATACCTATAAAGCTCGTGCGCGCAAGATGCCCCGAAAACAAACGAGACAGACCTTCCAAGAATAAGGAACGCGCCATTATTGTCCCATTATCGTGGTAAGTAAACAAAAAAATCCTACTTTTATAAATGTGTTTTCTCTTATACATTAAAAAAGATAGATAGATAGATAGATAGATAGATAGATAGATAGATAGATAGATAGATAGATAGATAGATAGATAGATAGATAGATAGATAGATAGATAGATAGATAGTTATTATACTGCACTGATTATAACTGTGATATATTGTATGATGTATAATATGTACTTAAACTCCCAATTTAAATGTATTTTACAGATTGTAAATTCAAGCCATTTTGTGTTTGCTGCTAACCCTTTTTGATTGTCTTTTCTAAATACACCTTTCTCTTAGGTGCTTCAAACTGAACAGCACAGGCTATAGCGACTGTAAAATAACATTTGTTTTTTTACGGAAACATTTTGTCATACGCTTTACAGTACCTCAGTGCTTTGTAGTAGTAGTAGTAGTAGTAGTAGTAGTAGTAGTAGTAGTAGTAGTAGTAGTAGTAGTAGTAGTAGCAGCACTAGTAGCTACTACTACGTTTCCATTGGAGGCGGATGAGAGAAGGGCACCCGTGGATAAACTCGGATGAAAGACATGCCAGCGCATGCAACTTGTAAAACTGTTTGGAATAGTTGTCAGTTTCTTGTCATTTCCACGGAAGTTGGAGAGATGGAAAGCGTGCCTGAAGTTCTGCTTTGTTCGCTGTAGATTATCCGGAAAGCGCGTGAGGAATTCTTTTGGCCCGTCGCTCTATTTCGGCGTCGCTTCATCTGGAGAAGATCGGCACGCGCGCGCGCACGTGGATTCTTGGCGTCTTGGCTTCGGTCCTCGCTGGAGATGTTCGGGCAGGAGATGGTCCTAGTGTCCGCGTTGCGCTTCGTGCTGCCGCCGCTGCTGCTGCTGATGTTCTCGCGGTTGCTGTGGGAGTTCCGCTGGAGCGTCAGCCGAGACCGCGCGTGGAAACTCCCACTCCCGCACGGCTCCATGGGCTGGCCGCTGGTCGGAGAAACCTTCCACTGGCTGTTCCAGGTGACTTTAAACGACTTCTCGAGATTCATCTCTGCTGGATGTAAATGCTTTTACGTTATGTAACTTTAAAATGTGCTTTCAGTTTGATGGTTGCCAGATTGAGGTTTTGTATATTGAAATTCGGTTTAAATGACGGCCCAGTTTTTTCGAACTCCCCGACGGCCTAAACGTGAAAAAATTGCGCTTTTCGTCAAGTGTTTGGACAATGAGTATTTGTTTTCTCGATTTGTACCAAAATTCACCCGTAAAAGTTTTGCTTTATCAAGAGTCACGCACGGTGCGAATAGATGTTGTAACCATAGATACAAGCTTGCGCGCGCGCGCCAATACTTTTTTTTTTAACTCTAGGCCGCACGGCTTTGTAATTACCGCGCACAGTTTTAATTTTTTTAGTTTGCTTTGTATATCTGAATATGCTTACTATCAATTATTATTTAAGACAGCGGACATTTATTGACATTTTATATTTAGATTTTTCATTTAGCATGTACCTGCACTACATTTATACACACACACTATAGCAACATTGTATATAATTGCATATGTGTACATAAATACTGTTGTAACATAGGCAACTCTTTATTTTAGGTGTTTTATGTTTATTCAATTATATTTTTCAATTTTATTTCTCATAATTTGAATCAGAGGTTGTGAGTATATGAAACAAATGAGAATTTTCCCAAGGGGATGAGTAATCTGAATTTCTGATTCTGATTTAAATGAAACATGTTTAAGAGTCTTAATCTAGACTAAATCTTTTTGTATTATAAAAGTCATTTTAATTGTGCATTCATTTGGTCAGTGGCATTAAAACATTTTTGTGGCATTTAAACTATCAATTTTTTTTTTTACCAGGGATCCAGTTTTCATATCTCTAGACGTGAGAAGCACGGATACGTTTTTAAAACTCATCTTTTGGGCAAGCCTGTTATCCGGGTGACCGGAGCAGAAAACATCCGCAAGATCCTGCTTGGTGAGCACACGCTGGTGTCCACTCAGTGGCCGCAGAGCACGCGAATCATCCTTGGCCCCAACACTCTGGTCAACTCCACCGGACTCCCACACAAGAGGAAAAGAAAGGTTAAGTGTTTCCAATTAAAACAAATACAAATACAATTAAATTGTTTCAGCTTTGCTTCATATTTAAAATGTGGTCATTTTATGTAATCAATTCTTTTTTTAAATCTACAAAATTGCTTAAGTAGCAAAGCCTAGTGTTGATAAGAAAATTACCATTTTATAATAATGCATTTTTTTATACTAAATTTACTATCGTAAAAACTGTAATGCAATTTACGGAGAGATGGAATACTTTTGTGCATTTGAAGTTTATTTACTTTTATTTACTGCTATTTTCCCAGATTCTTGCTAAAGCATTTAGCCGTGGTGCACTGGAGGCTTATCTTGGCCGCATTCAAGACATTGTAAAGGGTGAAATAGCCAAGTGGTGTACGGAATCCGGGCCTGTGGATGTTTATGCTGCATCCAAAGCGTTGACTTTTCGAGTGGCCGTGCAAGTTCTTGGGCTGCATCTTGATGAGCAGAGCAACACGTTTCTCTCTGAGACCTTTGAGCAGCTGATGAACAACCTCTTCTCTCTTCCCATTGACACTCCTATAAGCGGCCTGCGCAAGGTGAGAATGACCTTTACATTACCATAGTGGAATTTATTTATTTATCAAAAATTATTAAGCAAAACTAACTTATCCTCACTCATGATTGTTTATCCAAAATGACTGTTCATTTTGTTAATCCATAAAGACGTTTTGTTTCGTTTGCTAAGTGTAAATTAAAGATCCGAGTAACTACAATGACATAAGTCTTGATTACACTGCAAAGCACGCTGTCCACAGACATACTGAAGTTTCAGATATTTTTCAGTTTTAGTATTTTGTCTAAAAATCATTTAAAACAACAGATTATCTTAAACAACTTTATCTGAAGTGTGTTATATCGTTGTTTCCTGACTGCTGTTTAGGGCATTAGGGCCCGAGAGATTCTCCATGCGGCGATGGAGAAGATTATTGAAGAGAAGCTGAAAACACAGAAAACCAGTGATTACTATGATGCTTTTGACTACATGGTCAACTGTGCCAAAGAAGATAGATATGAACTCACTAAGCAGGAACTCAAGGTAAAATCTTCACCAAATTAATTTTTGTCATTGAAGAAAATGTGCATAATTTGTTTGTGCATCGGGTCAAAATTGAACAAACACCCTATATTACCAACACAATCTATAAACCCTCCAGAATATCACCACAAAGCATAAACACCTCAGATTATCACAACAATATACGTGTAACCACTTCAGATTATCACCCAAATTCATAAACACCTCACCTGATTCCCCAGATCCATAGGCACCCCCAGATTACCACCCCAATCCATAAACACCTCCAGATTATCACCCAAATCCATAAAAACTCCCAGATTATCACCCCAATCCATAATAACTCCCAGATTATCACCCCAAGACAATCTATAAACATGTCAAATGACCATCTCAGTTTACAAACACCCCAGATTATCATCCCAATCAATAAAACACCAGACTCCCACTCAAATCCATAAACACCCCTAGTCTCAGATTATAACTCCAATCCATTATCATGCCAGATTATTATCTCAATTCATAAACACCCCAGGTGATCACTAATAATATCACTCTGTTGGATCTAAAACCCTTCAACCGGTTCGTTGCCAGAGCTGCTGTAATCATTTAAAATATATCACACAACACGAGAGGTAAAGTTAATCAAAATTACCAGAGAAAAGCCAGATTCCAAGACTATTGTTTGCAATCCTTCTCCATCAAGTCTCAAGAGCTTCTGCGCGCTTTCACCGGAAGTAAGTTCATTTATTATATCAGAAGAAGATGGAAAGTTGTAGGCTAAAAGTTATGCCCAGAGAGAGAGAGAGAGAGAGAGAGAGAGAGAGAGACCGGGCGATCATCACGTTGCAATTCAGAACAACATCTCGCTGTTTAGTCTATGTCTATAGTCTATACGAGGCCATCTCGCAAGGTTCCGAATCGATTAGACTAATGCACACACATATGAAAACATGTCAAACTGACCTCTCTTCGTATTTCAGGCTTATTCCATATTAAAGGTTTAAAATATTAAACCTAACACACTCCAATAAATAAGTACCCCAGATTATCACTCAAATCACCAAGTACCCCAGACTATCACACAAATCAATAAATACCCCAGATTATCACTCACATCAATAAGTACCCTAGATTATCACTCAAATCAATAAATACCCCAGATTATCACTTCAATCAATCAACACCTCAGAAAATAACCTCAATCCATAAATACGTACACCAAAATGCCACTTCAATCCAATAAACATTCCAGATTATCATTTCAGTTCACACACACCCCAGATGATTATTCCCATTAATAAACACCAGAGATTATCCATAAACACCCCAGATTATCATCTCAGTTCACACACACCCCAGATTATCATTCCCATCAATAAGCACCAGAGATTATCACCTCAATCCATAAACACCCCAGATTATCATCCCACTCCATAAGCACCCCAGAAGATCACAAAGCACGTCTAACATTCCAACCGGTTTTCAGGAAACGGCGGTGGAGCTGATCTTCGCGGCGCACTCCACCACAGCGAGCGCGCTGACATCACTCATCCTCCAGCTGCTCCATCACCCAGACGTGTGCGAGCGCGCCAGAGCTGAGCTGGAGGGCAGCGGCCTGATGTGGCACGGACATGGTCTCACTCATTCCCACTGCCACGGGAAGTCCAGCAGTGAAGAACGCGGCGAGAGCAGCACGTGTAAGAGCACGTGTTCCGAAGCGGCGGACGAGGGGCGGCGCCTTCAGCATCTCCCGCCCTTAAATTTGGACACACTGTGTCAGCTTCCTTTCCTGGACTGTGTGGTCAAAGAGGTGCTTCGCTTTCTCCCGCCAGTGTCGGGGGGCTACAGGACGGTGCTGCAGACCTTTGAGCTCAACGTGAGTCAATTTCTGTAGAAACTGTAGAAATCTGCATAAAAAGCCTAATTATGCTAATTATTTACATGCTCAAGCAACTAGTCTGCTTGGGATCGTTTACTTTAAGTCTCTTTAAATGTGTTTAGCCCTCTGTCTCTCACCATTCTGTCGTTTTCCATTTCTGTCTATCTCTTCAATCTGTTTATCATTCCATCCATCTTTGTAGTCGTCGGTTGATTTGTATTTCCATTGTTTTCAATTTATCTACCTTTCCATCTTTCTGCAAATTATCTGCCTACCTACGTATCTATCTATCTATCTATCTGTGTGTATACAGTATCTAATTTTCTGTCTATCAACCTTTCTGTTGTTCCATCTATTTATCTACATATATAGCTATCTATCTATCTGTTTCTGTATTACGTCTCTGCATCTCTCTCGTCTTTTTTCTTGTGTGTAATTGTATGAGTCTGTCAGCACTACACATGATATTAATCTTCCTGCATCGTTCATCCGCAGGGCTTCCAGATCCCGAAGGGCTGGAGCGTGATGTACAGTATCCGGGACACACACGAGACGGCTGAGGTGTACCAGAGCCCGGAGCGTTTCGACCCGGACCGCTTCAGCGCCGACCGGGACGAGAGCAAAGGCCAGCGCTTCAGCTACGTCCCGTTCGGCGGCGGCGTGAGGAGCTGCATCGGGCGAGAGCTGGCCTTGACCGTGCTGAAAACACTGGCTGTGGAGCTGCTGGCCACGGCCGACTGGACTCTGGCCACGGAAAACTACCCGAGGATGCTGACCGTGCCCGTGGTGCATCCCGTCAACGGACTGCACGTGTCCTTCAACTACAGAAACCACGGGACGGAGAGGAACCGCAGAGAGTCCACACACATTTAGACTTGGGATTCGTCAATCATCTGAGAACCCGTCTGATGGGTTGATGGGTAATAATCCAGATTCTGTTATTACAAGGTATGTCACGGTTCACCAGCCACTGAGTTCAGGAAGAAGCTCTTGAGGAAACATGGGCAAGTTTAAAGGTCGTGTTTAAGGGCTTGAATGGAAATGTGAAATCGATAGAGGAGTAGAACGTAGAAAAGCCGTTTAAGTTATTTCATGCTCTTGTTACATGCGACAAGACAAAATCTGGTTTTGTTTTGTGAAATGAAGTAGGAACATAAGCTCTATTTATAATTTTTCAGTCATAGTGATTCTTACTAAAATATATGTAATAGAGGACTTATTGTTTAGGCCACTTTACTATTTGAAATAATCACCTCACTGCTCGGTAGATTATGATCTACTGAGATTAGTATCAAGCCACATTATAGGCCACTAGTAAGTTAGTAGTTAGAGATAAAAATGAATGTAAGCTGTGAAAAAAAAAACGATCCTCAGGATTAGTTTAATACAGGGAAGGAGAAAACAAGCAGCACTTTTTCTCCGAAATAGGAGTGTGTATGTGTGTAAACGTTTCTTGTGTCTGTGTTTTTATTGTAACGTATTTTCTTTTAAAGTATTTTACATTCTATAGAGATTTGTTCTAGTTTTTCAGAAACCTGTTCAATAAAGAAAGTGTATGAGCGTACATGCAGTTTGGACCTTTTGTTTATTTGTTTTGCTTTCTATTAATTTTCTATATTTTCTAAAATAATTTATTTCTAAAAAGCTGCCATCTATAACTATATATACAGTATCTACATATATTCTATTGTACATGACCTTGTGATGTAAAGATTGCCGGTTTAAGCATTCATGTGTATATATTATGTATAAATAAATGTCTATACAGTATATCCTGGTATACCGGTATGCAACCAAACATAGATACAAATACACTGTATATAAACATTTGTAAATATATACATAGGCACATAGAACAAGTAAAATATTCTGTTAAAAAATATGTTGAACTTCTGAACCAGATCACATAGATATTGTTACACAATGTCACACTGTCAGCGAGTAAAGCATGAGAGCAAGTCTCTGGGATTACAGTTGTGCGACTGGTACGGCTACACGTCGTCCTAAAGAAGCCACGTTAACACACACTTACTCCAGTCGAGTTCGCTGTTATTAAACATCAATGGATAGAACTGAGAAAATAGGGAATGTGTTGTGTGATGTGTCACGACCTCTGATCGTGTACTGGAATGTAGAAGCAGCAGCTGGTGTCAGCACTGTAATTACTCCACAGCGCACACACTGAGTAGCGGTATGGAATACAGGTACTCACAGACTTCACAACGCAAGGGCAAAACTATTATTTACGTCAACATTTTTTTGTAAAGCTTGCAATTCCAAGGTCGGGATCAGTCCAAGGACGCAATGAGCAACTACAAAATACATGTAGAAATGCTTATAATGTATAACTCTTGACACCTAATTATATAATAGACACTTGATCGTTATTCGTCTTTATAATCCGATCAAGTCAGGATCAGAATTGTCAAGCTCAGGAAAAGTTCAAGACGTTCACATGCTTGAGGTGTTACATTACACCAGAAATCTGTGTTGTCACCATACGAGAATACGGAAAGCACCTCTCTATAACATCACTATTGAGATCATTCAAGAATACGGAAGTCACTTCGGTGTAACCTCACTATTGATCTTGCACTTTCTGTACCCGAAAATTCCCGAAAAACCACTAGGGAAACCCCAGCACTTTCAGATTGATAACAGTTGTGCGTTATTAAACCAGTTTGAGTATGTCTAACATGCTTTATCAAACACATACGCACACACGTACAGTGAACTGGTGTGGGTGACATAAGGTTCATCGAAAATATAGCTTTTCAAATTGATTAAATTTTTTTTTTCTGGAGGGATGATGGAAAGACAGAGAAAAATACAGAGAGGTAACCAGAAAAACAGACCGTGCCAGTCGTTTCCTCTTCGGGCTTCACTTCGCCCTTCTATCCAGACTGTTCCTCCTCTGTAAACGGAGTAAATTGATACACAAGCACATAGAATAAGTAAAGAGGCTGGCCTGACCGCAGGGACATTAAGGCGTTTCTGCAAAAAATGAAGACGAAAAACGACATTTTTGTTGGTTTGCTGTAACTCCACATTAACCCAATGTCCCAATCAATGAATTCCGAATCCCATACGACCATTTAAATGTTGATTTTAGTATGGCGAACATTTAACAACTGGAATAAGTATAAAAATATCGTTGTATACCCAAACAATGTGGTAGATGCAGTTTTACGTAAAATTAATTTTATTTGGAATAATATTTGTTATTTGCATTATTCGAATATACGTTTGCTGCGTTTACTTAAACGAATAAAAGTTTACTCTCTCGTTTCTGCAAACGTAAACACATTGATACGCTTTTTAATTAATTATAGCTTGATCGCGTACTGCAGGTCAACATGACGACAGAAAAACAGTTATTACGGACTCTCCGTCTCCCCAGCTCCGGGCAGTAATTACAGCATGAAAACAAAGGCGTTAAAACTGGTTCGTTAAAGACGTTCTTGTCGTGTTTGAATCCTGCAGCTCGAGACTGTTGATCGTTATCACCGTGAAGTGTGCGGCAGGTGACAGGTCACCTGAGTTCACGAGAACACGCTGTATAGGGCGCCATCTGGTGGTCACGTGCAAAATAAGCTATCCAAAAATTTAAATGAAATGTAAATCGTAAATCGTAAAAAAAAAAACTTCTCAACCGAGTGCACAAAACTCTGGGCCTGGAGGTGGGACACAGCCTGAATTGGTAGCCGACATAATTATTTGCACAAGTCTAAATGTATCATTGTATGAATTAAAAAGTATATTACACCATTAGTCGTTTAGTTTTTTTTCCCATTCACACTGACATTAAACAATCAAATATGATTTATTGTTTGTTGCAAAAATGTACTATTTACACAACATACTTTTTTGAAAGACAAAAAATACAATACATTGAGGAAAAAATAAAATGAATGAAAAAAGTAGCTTAAGGACCTTGATTTAGATCTTTTTATATTAATTTTTCGTTTTTTTTTAAGCAGTCTAATGCTATAAAAAAAAGCTAGACAATGCTTTGCAATGGACGGTATTTATAAAAAAAAATATTTTACAAAATAAAGGTCCCTTTACACTCATTGATCAATCATTGATTCTTTTCTGAAGGCACAAATAGTCTTTTAGAGAATGTTTGGCACAGAAGTTTTCAGATGCGGGTCCTCTGTTGTCAGGAATGTGTTTTCAAATGGGACAAAATCCATTTTGCGGACCATTTCTCAATCACAGACGCCATCGGTGTGATCAGATAAATGCTTGACCTCCAGCAGATCAACCTGGAAACAGTTTCAAACAGCAAATTAAACCAGCACAAACTCAAATTTTAAATACACAGATCCGAATTTAGTAGGAATTTGAACAATATAACGTGAAAGCGCTTACTCGTGGCTCTAGGATTCGCTGATAAGAGGGACTTGAAAGTTCATCGACAGTTTCTGCAGCAGGTTTATTCAGCGTCTCTGGTAAAAGAAGCCCAAGAAGACCTGCAGATATTCCGCTCAGACAAAACACCATAAACGGCATGGACGTGTGCACGGATTTCTGAGGGGAAAAAAAAGAAAAATACACAATTTAACACACATTAAAGATCAGATGATTGTGAGTGTGATCACGGTTACCATGCTGGGGACGAACGGAGCCAGAATCCCCCCAACTCTACAGGACATGGAACAGACACCCAACCCTGCATTTCTAACACACATTCATCACACACAGCACACGTTCACAAGAGGTTTAATAAAATTAATAAAATATAATTAATAGTAAAGAAATAGTAAAAGAAAATAGTAAAAAAAAATAAAATTATATGAAATTCTAAACATAAAACTAAAAAAAAGCCTCAAATGTATGTTTTTTCAAATCCTGTTTATTCTTATTTCTTTTTTTACTATTCTTGCAACAGTCGCAAAAAGAACTTCACTTACGTGTTGGACCGTGTACGATTGGAACGTGACCGATACAATTTGATTTTCTTTTATTAATCAAATGTTACATCAGTTGCACGTAAACTACACTAGAGGGCGCTGTTTACTCATAAACAATCACAATATTGTCAAGTTTAGAAAAACTAAACTTGACGTTTTTCGCAGTGCCTGGAATGACAGTATAATCGCATATAAACAGGCCCTAATATCCACACGATCTACATATTTTAGTAAACTTATCTCTGCAAATCAAAATAATCCTCGTTATCTGTTTAAAACCGTAGCTCAGTTAACAAAGAAAAAGGGCACAGTAGACTCCGCAATCCCCCCACAGCTCACTAGTGTCGACTTTATCAACTTCTTTAATGACAAAATTACTAATATCAGAATGAAAATTGTATCCACAAATACTAGCCCTCAACTGGTTATACCGGAAATAAACCCACCCGCTGTCAAGCTTAGCACTTTCAAACAGGTCAGCCCTGATGAGCTCACTGAGATTATAGCTAAGACCAAGACGACCTCCTGCTTACTTGACCCTATACCAACTTTTTTACTTAAAGAAGTCCTACCATTAGTTAACGAACCAATCTTGAATATTATAAATTCGTCACTAGTTCTTGGTCACGTGCCACAAGCGTTCAAACAGGCCGTCATAAAACCGCTTATTAAGAAGCCACATCTTGATGCCGACGTGATTGCTAATTATAGACCAATTTCAAACCTTCCCTTTATATCTAAAATTCTTGAAAAAGTTATTTCGGGACAACTCTGTAATTTTTGGAACAGAACGACAGATTTGAAAAATTTCAATCCGGCTTTAGATCGCACCACAGCACAGAAACGGTCCGAGTCACCAACGATCTTCTAATGGCATCAGATAAAGGGAACGTCTCACTCTTAGTTTTGTTAGATCTTAGTGCTGCTTTCGACACTGTTGACCATGATATTTTAATACATAGACTTGATCATTACGTTGGTATTTCTGGACACGCGTTAGAATGGTTTAGGTCCTATCTGTCTGATCGCTCTCATTTCGTCCATGTAAATGGAGTCTCTTCACCCAGATTTAGTGTTAAATATGGAGTTCCACAAGGCTCAGTGCTCGGCCCAATCCTGTTTGCACTTTATATGCTTCCACTAGGGGACATAATCAGAAAGCATGGTCATAGCTTTCACTGTTACGCAGATGACACACAAATTTATATCTCGGCACGGCCTAATGAAATCTCAAAATTTGCAAATATATTAGATTGCTTCAGCGACATTAGTGATTGGATGACAAGTAATTTTCTCATGCTGAACTCAGACAAAACCGAATTATTACTTGTTGACTCAAACTTAAAGTCTGATGCACCCGAATACAGTATGAATCTTAATGGGCTTGAAATCTCATCCTCACCTAAAGTGAAAAGCTTAGGTGTCATTTTAGATAGCAAACTCTCTTTTGAAAGTCACGTGCACAACGTCTGTAAAACTGCCTTTTTTCACCTCAGGAATATCTCAAAGCTGCGTCACATGCTCTCCCGACCGGATGCAGTAAAACTGATACATGCGTTTATGACATCACGGTTAGATTACTGTAATGGTCTTCTGGGAGGTTCTCCTGCTAAACTAATAGATAAACTTCAGTTGGTTCAGAATGCAGCTGCTAGATTACTAACCAGAACAAAAAAATTTAGCCATATTAGTCCAGTGTTAATGTCGCTACACTGGTTACCTGTTAAATATCGCATCCAGTTTAAAATTCTCTTAATCACTTATAAAGCACTAAACGGTTTAGCTCCTCTTATCTCAGTGAGCTCATCACTTACTACGAGCCTACACGACTGCTGCGCTCTCAAAACTCCGGCCAGCTTATAATACCGCGAATCTCTAAAATCTACCAGGGAGGAAGATCCTTTTCATACTTAGCACCCAAACTATGGAATGCTCTGCCAGTCCAATTCGAGACTCAGAATCAGTGAGTCAATTTAAGTCTAGACTGAAGACGCATCTCTTCAACGAAGCATATATTGACCTGTTATTATAACTTACAGAAAATATTAATATATCGTATAGAAAGGCTGCCTAGTTAGTGCTCGGAACCGAATTACACCTGCACCTTCAGAAAATTGTCAAAATCTATAGTACTTGAATTTTTCTAATTGCCTTGTATTTTATTTTTTTTTTTTTTTTTTTTTTTCTCCCCTCCTCTCCTGAGCGCCAAGTGTCGTACGACCGGAATCTCCTAGAGCTTCGGAATCATCGGTGGTGCTTCCTCGACCTCTGTGGACCTGATGACGCTGTTGGCTTGGAGCAGTGGAGCCGCCTCTTTCCCCATTGAGGGAAACATCGTTCCAGAATCATCATTAAAAATGACGCGGAACAACCAACGCACTGATTGTGTAGTGTTAGAATGCCGGAGGAGACTGGCACCAGTGAGCCGGGTTCTCCCCAGGGTTTTTCCTCGTTAAAGAGGTTTTTTTACCTGGCCACTGTTGCGTATGTGCTTGCTCGCTGGTCTTTGTCTTTGTCTTGTCATAACCGCAGCCACTTAGTCAACACCAACAATCCAGATGACAAATTGAATAAAAAGCATCATTTCCTTTACATATTTACATGTGCGCTTTGAGACAGTTAAAACTGTGAAAAGCGCCTTACAAATACTCATTATTATTATATATTATTATTATTATTATAATATGGATGGGATTTAACACAACAAAAACAGATTACGTATGTGACGTGTGTTGATAATATAAAGACGGCGGTCAGCACTACCTGATCACTGTAGGGTAGAGCTCGGACGTGTACACATACACAATGTTAAACGCGGCACTGACCATCAGTTTTCCCATTAGAGCCAGTGACGTGGCACTTAAAAAAGTTCCTGGAAGAAAAACAAATATATGATTAAAAAAAACTGTAAATATTACCAAGTACTAAAAATAATAATCACAGAATATTCTTAGATCGGTAAAGACTTAAACATGAACTTACACATGCAATGATTATTGCCACTAAAAATCACTCTGAGTGTACTTAAATTTTAGAGTCAGACACCAAATCAATTTTTATTAGGAAATAAAACCTCATGAATAAAGAGTTTCTTGTTCACCTGAAACAGGAACAACCATAGTTAGTAAGCAGGAAATTCCAGCAAAGGCAAGAAAGTTTGCCAATGACTTTCGCCTTCCGGCCCTGAACGAGAAGACAAAAAAAAAAGAACGCGGAAAGTAATTAATAGATACAAATACGTACAGAAAAATGACATTCCAATGTTGCAATGGTGTGAGTATCTTTACCAGGACTTGTTAATGAAGTACATGCACAGTGGATACGCAGGAAGTTCCACCAGGCCGTACATGGCGACGTTAAGGTACCGATTCCCTTTATCGTCACTGGCATTGAGAGTCAAACCATAATACACCAGACTGCAGGCATACCTGAGAATTACACACACACACACACACACACACACACACGCGCGCGCGCACACACACACGCGCGCACGCGCACACACACACACACACACACACAAAGTTATACCATTTTATGATTTAATTGGAATTTTTTTGGTTTTGAATTGGTTTTGTGGTTGGGATTCAAACAATGTGTCACTCCTTTGTGATAAACAGAGTGAAAGAATGAAAGTGTGAGAGAGAGAGAGAAAGATTGACATTAACAGTATGAGAGTGAGGAAAAGGAAAGGATAAGAGAAAAAGAGTAAGAGAATAACAGGAGAATAGGCAAAATAAAAAAATAAAATTGAAAACAAAAGAAGAAAGCAAAAGAGAGCAAGAGAAAAAATTACCAGAGTAATGAGAGAGAATAACAAAAAAGAAAGACAGAAAATGAGAGAGTGAAAACAAAAGAAGAAATAAAAGAGGAAAAAAATAAGAAAACGCGAAGAATAAGATTACTGGGAGATAAAGAAAGAGAAGAAAAAGGAGAAGAAAATGAATTAATATGAAGAGCAAGAGCTAAAAGAGTATGAGAATAAGGGAATAAAGAGCAAGTGAGTGAAAAAGAGAAGATAAAAAAGACAGAAAAAGATACAGAGACGTAAAGAAAGAGAAATTTGGAGAATAAAAAGTGTGTGTGTGTGTGTGTGTGTGTGTGCGTGTGTGTGTGAGAGTGTGTGCGTGCGTGTGTGTGTGTGTGTGTGTGTGTGTGTGTGTGAGAGAAAGTGAGAAAGTAAAAGGAGAGAGAGAAAGAAAGAAAGAAAGAAAATAAGGGAAGACAAAAAATAAAAGACTTTGATTAAAAACTATTTCGCTAATGTAAAAAAAGCAACAAAAACACAGTAAAAAAATTATAAAAGAATCTGAATTTGAGATGCAAACATGTCCACCTATGGAGAAAAGCACTCACAAACGTCCTGCATCCCAACACTCACCACAGATACATGAGGACCACGGTTCTCCAGCGCAGGACGGGGTGTGTGACCAGCTGGAAGACCCCGGCACTGGCCGCTTTACACACACCACCACCAGTCTGGCGCAGTTTCACCGCCACTTTGCCTTTCCCGTTCCTCATGGCAAAATCCCGCAGGATGTCCTCGGCCTGCTCCGTCCGGCCCTGGGAGTAAAGCCAGCGTGGAGATTCCGGAAGATTCCTGAGACAGACCACAGATGAAGAACCTCCACCAAACACCTTCACACTTTATCTGCTTATTACACTCACACACACAGCAGGAAGAGCAAAAGTCCCGGACAGTTGGCAGCGGTTGCCAGGTTGCGCCACAGTCGGATGTAATAACCCAATGCGGCAAACAGAGCGATGCCAACAGCAAAGGTCATGTTAGTCAAAGTCCCTGCCGCAGAAAAACTAAATCAGCACAGGCCAGGAAACAGAAAAGTCATTGATAATCACCCGTCATGGCCCAGTACGACTTTCCGACATATTCCTGAGTGAGAACGAAGCAGACCAACGCCATCCCTCCATTCATCAGGCCCACCAGCAGACGAGAGGCGGCGAAGGCTTCATAACTGGGAGCTAAAGCCGTGCCGTAGCCAAACAGCACCTCAAAGAACAGACCTGAGAGACACACACCGTCTAAACACACACTGAAAGAACTGTACAAAAACAGTGTGTTGACTGACTGTCTACTGTAACCGTTTCTTGTTTTTACTTTACTTTACTGTACTTTACTTTACTTTACCTTAATTACTGTAGTCATTTAGCAGACACTTTTATCCAAAGCGGCTTACGTTTCATTACAATTTTACAATTCAACAAATTCCTGCTTTCCCTGGGAATACAATTCATGATCCGGTGTCACACCAGTTTCAATACCAGCGCTCTACAGACAGAGCTACTGTATAAAAGCGTCTGTCAAATGACTGTAAAGTATATATATATATATATATATATATATAATATATATATATATATATATGTGTGTGTGTGTGTGTGTGTGTGTGCTTCAACCTGGTACAGTGTACAGTAAACACAGCCTGCACATGTTCTGTTCCACAACAAAAGAAAGTAAAATAGACCAAATTGAAAGTCAATTTAAAACTATAGTAAATTAAATGTAAAAACAAAAAAGCAGTAGAAAATTTAAAATTGGCTTTGCCATGTATGGTCATTGTGGGGTTTACTTTTACATGAACTAAAACTGCACTGAGTTTATGGGGAAGGTATTATTTTATTGACATGTATAATGAACAAATACCGATATTAATTAAATATTTGTATTTACTTTTTGTAAAAATAAAATGAAATAAAAGTATTTGTAGGGCAGAGTTCAGGATTTAGATTTTTTCCTACAGAACATTATATTTTTGTGAACACTTGAAAAATAAATGGAAAAGAAACTGAATTTTCCACATAAATTTTGAATTTCCCCAGTGGATCTTTTCTTTTCCTCTTTCTTTCTTTCTTTCTTCCTTTCTTCCTTCCTTTCTTCCTTCCATCCATCCATCCATCCATCCATCTGAATACAGTGCTGCATTGCAATGAGAGTGCAAGAGCAAATGTTTTTACCTGTCAGGAAAACCGGCTTTCTTCCAATCTTATCTGAAAGTGGCCCAAACAGGACATTCCCAATGAGCACACCAGCGAAGAAGAGAGACCCCGCCAAACTCACTTTATAGGCTTGATGCTGTACCAGGTACCACTGTGGAAGAAGATGAGCAACATCAATGATTGTAACTAACTACTAAGAAGATCTGATAGGTACAGTGTGTACATTATTTTACCTCTGTCACGATGGAGCTGACGTCTTCGGTGAATTTCACTCTTTGGGTGAGATCAAGTCCTTCAGTAACAGGTTCAACGTGATATTCTGGCACAGCGCCCACTAAAACGATCAGCATGGACTGACATGCCATGTAAATCTGGTAGAATAAAAAAAAATCACTTTAAGTGTAGTTAAAACTATAGATTCAGCCATTTTTGGAATAGATTAATGCGTGTTGCACTGGAAAGAAAGATGCTGTAATTTCATTGTACATGTAAATGACTCACATTGTATATGTGCACAGTGACAATAAAGGCTATTCTATTCCATTCTGTTTTATTAAATATCCCAAATTCATTGTTACAACATCCAACCACAAAACAAATTCTGGTGATTTGAATTAGACTAAAGTTGAATTAGACAATTCTGATGAATTTCTCTATTTTAATCTCTACTTTTCTCAATAACAAAAACTAACAGACAACACAATCCATTTTAAAGAACACAGGTAACTAACATACTGAGAAATAAATTACTTAGTTAAATTTACTTTATTTTATTTACCATAGAATATCTCGTTTAAAATATCATAACAGCTGATCAGCATCAGATCAACAAAACAGTAGCCAAAGCAACTACAATAAAATACATAATATTTACATTCTCGTGCTTAAGTAAAAGTGTGTCCACGGACAATAACAAAACATATGTACATTCCATCGTCACGTACTTGCATGTTTCATACCTGTAAGAAAACCAGAATGGTGATCATCCGCTTCTGATGCTTGCCGAATTCCCCGACCACCTGGAAAGCTTCCTCAATATCCATTCCAGGGACGGAACAGTCGAAAGCATCACACCGGCGAATTACATTTTTATTAACGACTGTGATTTCATATTCAGATGCTGCGGTGTAATCTTATCCTCCCTTCTGAGACGTGGAAGAAAGTCATGTGATGCAAGTAAAGCTTCTGATTGGACATGAGTGAGATTGTAACACGTGACAAAGACGTCTGTTTTTATTGGTCCACGATGTGGACTGGAACGTAAAGCCAAGTGCGTCATATGAGTGGGCGGGTCGTTTCAACCTTGATATGGGTTTTTGGTGCGTATTAGATCGTGACTCAAATTAAGAAATTAAAATTAAGAACTACATAGATCATGCGTGTTCACGCGCAATTGTATTGTGTGAGCGAAAATGGAAAAAAAAAATCATCGATCTCTGATCACTATAGTTATGGGAACAACTGCGTGTGTGTTCGCGCGTGTGTGTGTGTTAAATAACATGTTATAGTAAAAGCGTCCAATCATTTTCTACTGATTTCATTTCTGGGTCACAGGGAGCTGGAGTCAATATCAGCTTCTCTAGGCCAGAGGAAGAACACACACATTGGATTTGTGGCCAGCCATTTAAGCAGGACACACTAACACACGCTCACCTGAAACATGTTTTTCTTGGAATTGTGGGAGGAAACTGGAGGCCCAGAGGAAATCCACGCAAGTCAATGTCTCGACATTTTTTTTTCCTTTCAAACAATGCGGTTGAGAGTACTGTACTATTATTTTCTCAGCCCATTACCCAAATATTGATGTCATGTCTCAAAAGCAGCATTGTGTATCATGAAGTCATTTTTAAAGAAGTAACTGTGGTTTACCATTCTGGTGCCATGAGGTATGTTCTTCTCATCTAAATGTGGCAGGTCATGAGACAACTGGGAATAACTGTAGACGTCATCAGTAGGCAAGGTTAAAAAAAAAACAATAGAACAGAGATGACTGATGGCCCACTGAATACGCAGGTCCCAAATAATTACTAATGTTGAGAGCGTCCAATATGAATTGTACACTACACACCATTTACTCTCATTGTAAATTTGTGTAATATAATTAGCTCATGATCATTTACAGACAACATCTGACTGATGTAAGAAAGAATGGCAGATCTGATTCCAGTTTATCTGAAAGTGCCTCTCTATCTGAAAGTGCATTCTACTGCTGAATTATTCACCAGGAGTGTGAAAGCACTTGAAACTCAGAAAGGTTTTATGGCGATACATGGCTTTCATCTAATATAGACCTGGGCATTATCCAGCCCCTTGGACATTACAAAATTGTATTTTCATTTTTTCATTTACCTACAGTAACTGGTTATATATTGAAATAGAATTTCTATTAGGAGAACACAATCTGTTTATCAAAAAACCTTTTCATTGCTATTTAGTCAAATTCTTTCGACATTTTATGAAACTTCAAGTGGAATATAGACTGAAAACTATTTAGAAAACTATATATCAGAGTCTTGAAAATTAAAGAATGCAAATATAATGTATGAAAGCATAAAATTAAATCTTAGCCTGCAAAATTATTCCTCTTGGATGAGTTGAAAGGTTAAAAGTAAATTTCACTTTCTGCTTACGCACCAAAAGATGACGACGATTTCTGGTATATACATTTTTAATGTTCAGTAATTATAATTACATTATAATTAGTCATGAACAGACATAGGGTTTTTTATTTATGTACAATGCAACCATTTACAAGACACACATAGCAGGCGGTGGGACTTTTATAAAAAACAAAATAAATTACCCCAAGCAGCATCATCTATTAAGAAAAGACACGCATTGACAAAATTTTGATTATTGATTCAAATATACATAAGTGCTTGAACATACAAAAATACATTATATTCATATTAAGAGCCCAAGACATTTCATAGTTGACTAGTAAGTTCCTACTGGGAGAGATTTGAATACGGCAGCCAGCAAACTTCATCATAAACACAAAAAGTTCCTTACAACTTATGAGACAACTTACCAGCTTTAATATCCAATCACGTTTTAGTTTGCCTAATAAAATATTTTATAAAATCAATTTCAATCAATAGAATTTCTTCTGAAAACGTCATTGTAGACTGATTTTGAATTTCTTTTGTCTTGATGTTCTCAGAAAAGAACAAAGAGATCACACTCATTTCAAGAAGCGTTCTTCAAAAATGTCAGAAATCTTCTGGGAATGCACGTAAACTCAATTTGGCAACTTTAATTGTTTGGAATTAAGGTATTGATACTTAGACCTTAAATACTCCTATCTGAGGCAACTACAAAACATTAAATCTAACATTATCGTGTAAACAACGTCAACTAGCTCGACCCACAACAGAAACACCCTGTGCTAAACTTTTCATTGTGAGCGCTGAATTGCACTTTTCATTTGGAAACATGCCAATAACTTCAATGAGAACCAGAAAGACTTGAACTTGTCTTCAGGTTTTGGAAGACAATTTGTTTGGACGAAGTTTTTTGTGAAAAACTAATTAATGTGAATGTATTTAATTGGATCGCTTTTAAAACTTTAAAACAAACTTGCTGCTGAGCGATTCAATTAAAACCCACTAACGATTTAGAGCGGTTAAAAAAAATAAGCATCTATTCAATGACTTACACTAAAATGGGATTAGTTACTTCAACTACCAGCAAAAACGTCTCTAGATTGTAGATTCTTACAGCGCTCTAATTCCATTCCCTCGTTCTACGTGAAGTCAGAGCAAAGCAGCATTAGAATAAAACCAAAGTGTGAGGCAAAATGGGATGAAACGTGACTTTGAAAAATACTAGCGTAATTATAAAGTCTCTATAGTCTTAAGGTTTGAGTGGAGAATAGGTCAAAAAAAAATAGCAACAATACATTAAGACATCTGGATCCAGTCTCTAGTGCAAACGCTCGATACAAACGACTATCAAAAAATAGCTTAAAAACGTTACATTTCTTTTTACGTGTGTGTTCAAATGTCTCCCTCTTCTGGCATCAGCTTACTGTCTGTGCTAGGCTGCGATATGATAATCCCAACGGCCGCCCTAGTCTAAGGCATTGAGACGACATGCAGAAGAAGCTTTGGAGAAACGTTATTAGACGTCCGTGAGTCGTTCAGGAACGGGAAAGAGGAAAAAGCAGAGCACAGAACACAATCAGGGGGCTTTGGGTGGTTTGGTAACAGAGCGGCCATCACTCAGATACTGCACGCTGCTCGTCTCTTGACATCAGTCTGGTCCAGGCTTCTGGAAAGCTGGAAGTGCCGTCAGCCGAAGTCGATCCGTGGCCGGTATTCAAGAACCATGGGATAGGCCTGCTGGAAAAACACAAGAAAAAAAAAATAAAATCACATACAATACAACTGATGTTTGTTTGTTTGTTTGTTTGTTTGTTTGTTTGTTTATTGTTGTTGGACATATGTAAATCCTGTCCATATCCTACATGAATGCTTTTCAGTGTTTGAGTGAGTTTCTCTGTGTCTGTTTTTTTCCTCCACAGTCTAAAAATTTTAAATTCAGGTGAATTTGAGTCTGGAAAACTGGCCATAGGTGTGATTCAGAGTGTGTCCCGCTCTGTGATTGGTTAGCCACCAAGTCCAGAGCTTCTGGGATTGGCTCCATCTCCCCGTGTCAGAAATGGAAAGCAAAAAATTCAGGACGAATGCCTTGGATGGATGAATTGATTGATGAAGGAGTTTGATGAAGTTTGATTCTGATAGTAATTTAAGTTCGGAGAGTCAGAGTTTCATGGTCTTTCATTTTGGATTTCCTTCACAAAAGTGAAACCATACCTGTAAAATCGAGGCGTAGTGAGCATCAGAAGACTTTAGACTACAGCTGCATGATTCGAGATTAAATGAAAACCAAGATTTTTTTTCTCTCGCTTCAAGACCACAATTCTTTCACTCTCAAATATATAATAATATATATAATACTTAACACTCAAAACCAGATGGTCAAACAGCAATTATAATATACATAATATAATTAAATAATACATATAACTTTTTGCTTTAAATAAAAAAAAAATGGAATGAAAAATAATGTAATGTAATGTTTTAAAGAAGGTCGGCACAGTGGTGCAGTGGTTAGTGTTGCCGCCTCACAGCAAGAAGGCTCCGTTTGACACTCGAGGTGTGAGTTCAAGGTAAAATCCTCTTTTAGGTAACAAAATGTCCGAGTTGATAGCAGACTTACTTTACCGTTGTGTTTCCTCACTCATTCTCCCCGTTTATTGTCTGCTTTTTTAAACTCGATTGCCGCAGTTACTGTAATAAGCGCAGGTGAAAGATCATCTTTTATAATATTTAAATGATTGCGTATGGCGGATTTCCCTGATGTGCACACAAGCTCGTTGGAAATAAGAGAGTTTGCAGAATCGTATAAATACTGGAATAAGATCGCGAGGGGGGTAGAATCAAGAATGCAATTGTTTAACGATTAATTGTGCAGCTCTACTTTAGTAATAACCAGATAAAGGTTGGCATTTCATAAGGTCAGTGGTCAGTAAAAAAAAAAAATCATGTATATTTTGAGGATAAATCCGAGTTTGATATTCAATTCAGCGGACATATCAGTTGTCGGGTACTAAATTGACAAAGTCATGAATATTTCACAAAGACGTGGTGATTGTTGCCGAGCAGCATCGCAGTGTGTATTAAACAACGAGAATAGTTGGATTTAGTTCGACTTTCTGGCAGTTGTTCACGAGGTGGCCAGAGAGATTATTTTGTCCAAGATGATAGGAAAAGTATAATCATTTTTTACAAATGATTAAAAAAATCTTTCTAAATCTTTTATGAAAGAGAAAAATGAACTGATATTTTGATTTTTTAAAAAAATGTGAGAGCAGGGCAGGAAGCTCGGCGCCCTGATGTGTCCTCTAATGTAGTGTGTGTGTGTGT
>CM051497.1:24868074-24915574 GCA_028031935.1 Paedocypris micromegethes | reverse complement strand
AAAAAGTAGAACATGCGTTAAAGGTAGAAAAAAAGTCCTGAAGACTTTTCAATTATATTAAATACACTTGAATAAGTTGAATCTCACAATAAAATCGAATCAGGCATAAAATCGGACAAAAAATAACATTATTCAAGAAAAGTGAGTGAAAAAAAAAATCATTGTCTTCTTGCTTTTAAAGATAATCTTAGCATTCTAACCTTCCACACTGAGCTGAAAACTATTTTCAGCATGTTTTAACATTAATCTTGCACTAAGCAATTCAATTCCAATCAGCCCACTGCTCCGAGTTCGTGTCTGATCGGATGGGTTAAATGCAGAGAAATAATTTCCCCATGCGGGACTAATAAAGGTTCAATTATTATTATTATTATTATTATTATTATTATTATTATTATTATAAACAAACTTTTGTTTATATATCGTTATATAAACAAACAAAAAAAGAACTTTTATTTTACCTCGTAAGAGCTGGGTAGCTTAAGTTTTACGCAGAGGAACTTCTTGATGGTTCCTACTGTGACACGTGTGGAGCAGCGGATGAATTTCTTCATTAAACCCTGTGCAGAAGACAAAACAGTTTAATACATGCATACAAACACACCCAAAAACACTCAGGATACTGTACTTTAACTATGCTTTCTCCTGATTGGCCATTGTTTCGTAGACAGTCTAGACAAACAGCAATCTGAGGATCGCTCCTGTGGTAATCTCCACCTCTTCCATCATGGTCCTCATCATCACTCAGACGAGATCTCTTAGCTCTGGGTCCATCTAGAACACAAGAAAAACTATTAACCTCAAGCCAAGGCTATCAATATTGTAGGTAAAAGCATGTATGTTCTATGCAATCACCTTCTCCATTTGCTCTCATCTTACTTTTTCTCCAGAATTCACTTTCCTGCCGTTCCTCTTCTAATAAATACAAATAACACCAATTTAGACGTTGAAAACCACCACCAACAATGCATTTTATAAATAAGTGATGTGATCGTGTCTCACTCTCTCTCAGTCCAGGCACCAGCTTGAAGATGATCTCCTCCAAAGTTTTATCAAGCCTGCAAAAACACAAAGATGATGCCAAACGATGAGAAAGACTGTACTTGTGAAGAAGAACAGAGGACGTCCAGTACCTCAGCATCTCTAAAGGATTGGTCTCATGAACCTGTATCCCACATTCTGGACATTCATTGCTCTCCTCAAAGTGCTGGACGATACAACTCTTACAAACTACAGTGTGGGAAATAAAAATAGAGAATAAAAAAGAGACAAGGTACATAATGTACAGGCAAAGATACAATGTTTACTCTAGAAATTAAGATATAAATAACTTACTACATGAGACAAATGCTGCACTATTAATAAACTTCTATTTCAGAATACACTACTTTTTCCACATACACAGTACATTTATTGATTATAGAGTGCACAGTTAATTTTTTTACATTTTGATGATTTTAAATGCAACTTGTGGTCCTATAAATACGGTAAACTTCAATATATTACATCACCACATAAAGATTCTGATTCTGATTCTTCTGTCCTTATTTGACCCTTCAGACCTAGGTAATACAGGGAAGTACTATAGAAGTCAATTAATTCTCTGCACTACATTAAATAATCAACCGTGTGAAGAAAAAAAGTGCAATTGTTCAATTTGACTATCAGGATCCCATCGAGAAAGAAGAGAAAAAGAGGACGAGTGAAGCAAACACTTACAGGTGTGCAGACATTCTGTGACTGTGGTGGGCTTGATCAGGTATCCACGGCAGATTGAGCAGGTGATGTATCGGTTGAAATCTCGAACCAGGTGCTTTCGCTGGCTCGCCATCATGACTCGAAGGTCACAGCGGTCAGGAGATGGCAAGCTGGGGTCACAGCAGTGTCTCAGCAAACCTTTGCCATGATGCTTTCCTTTTCACCTCACCTCGGAGGCAGCTGAACTCTGATGACATCATCGGTCTGAGTGACCCTGCGAAAAAACGGGATGTGACTTTCAGTTTGTCTTTGTCAAGTTTCAGACTGGTCTAGAAAAGTCAAGAAATTTCTGAAAAAGAGAGTTCATTTGGCCTAATATTGAGGTCATGTGGTCACAGAACAACCACTGAGATACTGAACTCCTCTTCAGTAGGCATGTCCACACCCAGACAATTCTTGATTTCAGAGCAGTTTACATATACTAGTGTATACAAATTACTATCGCCTACATTGCAAATCATGCCAAAAATTATGCACAACTGCCACAAGATAAATAAAGGATTAAAGGGTTAAACATTTGTCAAATTATTCTGCATAGCACAACACTTAACACAAACACCAAAACCTGTTAAAAGTCTCACAGTGTGGACAAGTTTTGCAAAAAAAAAAAAAAAAAAAGCTTTAAACATATCATCATGCTGTTAGTTTATGGCCTGGGTGTTAAACACGTGGTTTATGTAAATTCCATGAAATTAAACAAACAAATTAGTACAAATCTATTGATTTTTGGACATTGTTAAAGTATATATTGAGACGTCCGTGTACTACAAATTGTTGGGACATTTGCTACAATATTTATCATTTATCATTTAACATTTATATTTTATTTTTGTTGCACGCTTATTCCCCAAACAATACAAACACATTAAGCGCTGTGCACGAGGAAGAAGAAAACACGTCATGATCGCGAACGCGTTGAAAACTTATTCTTAACGAGATCCACATCGCTACATTGTTTCATAAACACGACGTCATTGTTCCGCCGTTTCTCTGACGTACTTCGCGTAACGCACTGCCCTTTACGTAATATCCAACATTCACAAACACACACACCCGTGCAGTTTCGCGATTGCTAACGGAGAACGATCACTCAGTCAGTCAAAATTAAGTCAGTGTTTTTTATTCTTTCTTTCTCCGAAGCTTTAACAACTATCACGTCACAGTCCCGCTATCTTGGCGCGTGCTGCGAGAGAAGACGTCAAGGACCGCGTGACGTCATCCACATGGTCATTATAACACATGGCAAGTTGAGCTCGACTCGCGACGTTTTCTCGTGCTAATGTGACGTATCTCCGCGCTCCGTTAGTGCGGACCGGCGGACGCGGAGCTTCGGCTACACCACATGACGCGATTTCTCCCCTCCGCAAACTTTACACAAACACACTCGCGGTTTTTCCCCCCAAACGTAGCGTAGCGCCGCGCTCCTCAAACCGTCCGAATTCCACTCACCTCAGTGAAGCCCCTGTCCTCGCTCTGGGATGGGCCGGAACTGGAGACGGAAGGTCGAATTTTCCAGAGCCCCGGGAGTCACATCGTTGCTGCCCGGCGGTAGATGAGCGCGTGCGGGCAGTGTGAGGCTGACTAACTCGCGGCCGACGCGGAACTGGCGGTTATAGCAGCACGCGCATCACGCACAGAAGGGGCGGGGACTTCACGTGCTTGTTTACGCTGTTCCGCGAATTGCTACTAGGGAAGACTTTGAAAACACTTTAGAACGGGAAAACGCTGTGTTTGTGTGGCGTTTCATTTATAAATATCATTTCTTTCTTCATTCCTGTGAGAAAGTCTGCAACCTTCACACCGTTTAAAAAAGCACTAAAAATGTATTCTTTCACCAGCACCAACACTGATTTAAAAAAAAAAAAATAATTTGTCTTGTGTTCACTGACTGTCATGCTGTTCTGTCTAGTAAGTTCTGTTATAGAGATAAGTATATCTCTATAAAGCCTGTGTAGACATCTACTGTAGCCTATTGTAGACAAATTGCTTCAGTTGCTCCTCTTTTTGTAAGTCGCTTTGGATAAAAGCGTCTGCCAAATGACTGCCAAATGTAAAGTAAATATTACAAGCGGTATGTCACATCATGGATTGGCATTTTAGCAGATTAAAATGACATGACAAAAGTCTAAGGTTGTCGGAGATTCTCTAATTTTTTGAGATACCCGATTTTGTGATTTTCATTGGTTTCAGTTATAATAATCACTATTAAAAGAAATAAACATGTGAAATATATCAGTGTGTGTAATGAATGAATATAACATGCACTTTTGGATTTTTTCCTCGTTAGAGAGGTTTTTTACCTGGCCTGTCGCATATGTGCTTGCTCACTGGTCTTTGTCTTTGTCTTGTTATAGTCTTGTGATAATCACAGCCATTTACTTAACACAACAACCAGACGATCAAATAAATAAACAGCAACAATTCTCTTACATATTTACACATGCGCTTTGAGACAGTCAACACTGTGAAAAGCACCTTACAAATGCTCAGAACTTGGAATGGAATTGGTGAAATAAATCAACTTTTTGATGTCATTCTAATTTTATGACCAGCACCTGTAGTTGTCGGCACATGCAGTGTTAGTCACTGATTTTGTTATACATATGAACGTTGTATAACTTAATAAAGGCCCTCGAAGTCTCCCCCACATGTGTGTGGGTGAACGCAGCTATACTCACACACTGTATCGTTATTAATGAGATACACATCTCGTGTGTTAATGCATTAAACAATGTAAACACCGGCCGTTACTTTCTGTTGCCATAGCAACAACACATCAGCGCATTAGCCTTTGAACTGAATATCTAACTCCACAAGGGAGGACCTTATGGCATCTCTGCTCCCCGAGCATGTCTTTATATAGACATGTGCATTTCCGACATGGGTTTGCTTCTTTTTTCTAGTGCATTTTTTTCTGGCCATATGTATAAATCTTTCAGCATTTTCCTTAGATTGTGCTTTTATTTGGCACTATTTATAGAGAACCCATCAAAGGCACGTACAGTAGAATCAAATATTTTACAACCAATACCATTCTGTGTATATTGTGCATCCTTTGCTGTGGAAAAAGCTCGAGGTAAAGGTGTCCAGAGAATTTCAGCGGTTGTCAAGGGTCTGTCAAAAATATCTTGTCAAGTGGAGGAATTTATTTGCATCTATTTCTGTAAAAAAAATATATGAATATATTCAAGATAAGCACTGAGAAAACCTTAAAATGCCTTAGATTTTACTCCTCAATAAGCAGCATTGTGCAGCATACGCTATTATATGCATATGCATTATTACCCGAAATTTGTGGCATTGTATTTTAAAACCATAGAATGTGTGTGTGTGTGTGTGTGTGTGTGTGTGTGTGTGTGTGTGTGTGTGTGTACTTCAATGGACATATTAACACGTACACAAATGCTTTCATTTCTCACATCATCTGTATTTCCTAACCATCTGAACAAGTTCTTTTTGGGAACATTATTGCACCTTTTAAAATGTGATTGACTGTTGTGTGCTTTAATGCTCCCTCGTCGAATTTTAGACTAAATTAAAGTTGAGAATTTCGGCCAATTTTACAATAGAATCTTTTTATACACCTGAAAGGTTTGTTGTGTGTTTGTAGGTTTGATTTTCTATAGAGACTCTTTGGCCTATCTGCTGTTTTGATGCAAATGTGATGTTGTATTAGACATGGTGATGGAATCGAAAAAGTCTTTCTATTTTTTTCTATGTGTTTGTGTACATCCTGCCAATCTAAACTCTGAGGCAGGGCAGTTATTTTTAGTGTGATATGTGTTGGAATCCTCAAAAACAAGAACCATTTCTTTATCAATAATAAGGCAGCTGTTGCTTGCAGCACAAATGCACAATCACATGCCTGAAAAGCCACATGTCAAGGTTAGTGAGCTATATTCTGAGCTATATGAGCTTGCAAACCCTGATATTGACACACAAACTCAGCAACAGCCCATAAATAGCCTCTCTATTAAAGATCGCCAAAGGATAATTGCTTCAAACAACAACACAAGGAGCAATGCGGAATAAATAATGTGTGATAGTAGTTGATTAAACCATTTGTTTTAAAATAACATTTATACAAATGTATAACGTGTAAGCTTGCTTTTTTCCTATAAAAATATAGGTCATAAAGGATCTCCTGTCACAACTAAAACTCAGCAGCTGTTCCAAAAATCGGTTTAACACCAGTGGATTTATACTCCTATTAATATCAGGAATCATATTTCAGCAGCAGCTCTCATTGTAATGTACGACTGATCCTCTGTGTCCAGTCTGACTCATCACCTGAACCAGTGCTACTGCTCACACACCAAAAGCCATAAGGCCACATTAACTGTTACAATACTGGACAAGTCATTTAAAAAATAAGAGTATTTAGATAAGAAAATTTTTTTTTTTATTGGTAAATATGAAAATATGAAACTCTGGTATTGTGTATTACAAAAATACTGTTGTGTGTCCAAAATATGTGTCCACTTTACATCACACATTTTGTGCCATTTCTCATTCTTCTTCTTAAAATCGCTTCTCAAAGTCACTTGCATGACTATACTTCATCCATTTTTAATACTGCTTTTCCATTCCTGGGTCACATGTATCAAAAAAGGCCTGACGACACCCGCATCAAACCAGTTAGAGCAGGTCACACAGATACACACATTCACGCTCACACTCTCATCATTTAATCATTTAGGCAACGTCAGTTCTTGGAATTGATACCACATTCTTTGATGACCAGCTCTTCTGGATGAGATACAGGACAGAAACGTCTCTACAGTGTCTCTGTAGAAGAACAAAAAGCAATCAATACATCAGCTGTGTGCTCATCTTTCACTGACTCATCAAACGGCCACGCAAATCTACACATGTTATACATATGTTGAAGGCCTTGAGTTCTTGTCCGACATACAATACTGTACACACCAGCGAAATATGACTGATGACAGATGACATCAACCCGAATCCATCCAGGCAATGCGTCTTTCTATACAAGGTGTCTAAGATCTGTCCGTCTGTCATGTCCATCGGGCTATTAAAAGCATGTGTTACTGAGTGACATCAGAACATATTGTCATGTGAGAGCAAGTTCACAGACATCATTCCATAAACACGTAATCAGCTTTGCATCACTGAACAAGCATCCAATACGTATACTACCAACGAACAAGCATCTAACCATATACAGCATAACGTGTATGCATATGTAATAAATATTGTTTAATTCAATGCAAAATGAAAAAAATAAAAATAATTTGTATGTAATTTCTTGTTTTTAAATGTACAGTGTAAAGTTTTAAGAAGAATTATGCAAATAATTAGTATACATTATTTAAATGCTATTTTTCTTTTTAAATGCTGTACCATAATTCAAAAATTCAAATATGTTTTTAAATGAAAAGAAAATTTGGTATTCTAGGATTATAAGAATAAGATTATAATAATTTTTTAGATATAGATTATATATTATATTATATTATTGTATAGATTATAAGAAAATAATTTTTGTGTTTTTTAATTACAGTACTATACTTGATTTTACTGAATTGCATAATAATCTTTACAGTCACACTGTCGTCCACCTACAGTATATTTAAATGTTTACGACTTAAAAGTTGTGATGGATCACACCAGACCGGAAGCCGTGCGTTCCTGGCATGTGTCCCCATATCGTAAGGAGTCGAGAAGCGGATGATACATGAGGTGGCTCGTGCCAATGGAATTTGGTGGGAGGTGTGTGTGTGCGCGCCAGAGAGGAGAATGTATTAGGAACATGATCTTTCTTTCTGCTGGTTGGCAACAACCAACCGTCTGTAACTATATATATGAGAGATGGTGTAGAGGAGCTGAAGTTCATCAGGGACCAGAGCAGGGCAGCGATCACGCGTTGGGGAATAACCACAAAATCTCCTGCTTAAGTGGACATTTTGTTGAGTTTTAAGACGTATATAATTTTTTTATTAAAATGGGACTGCTGCGTGTTGAAGATTTGGTAAGTGTGGTAAATGTCTACGCTTCGGCTCTTGTATTACATGCTTTAAATATCACATATGCTGATGCTAATTTCAGAATTTTATGGGTCATACACATGTTATTGAGACAATTGCTTTGATAGAATTGTGATTATCTTCTTGAAATTACAAAGAGATGCAATTCACTATCTGTTCCAGGGTCTCTAGGATGACCATAAGCAAACGGTCTTCTATTTTAAACAACAGGAGCTGAACATGTGTTATTATTTGGATATTTTAAATAGCTGCACACTGTCCTGTCTTAAATCACATCTATTGTGTTTCGCCTGTCATTTTAAAACCATGATGGATGCTGTGTCTGTTCACAGGTCACAGGGAAGAGAGGAGATGCTAAGGAGGCAGGAGAAGCCTGTGCTGAGGTGTTTGCTGCAGGAGAGTATGAGACCACCATCGTTCAGGAGAAACAGGATGGCCTTCAGACGCAGCATGTCATGAATGATGCTGCAGAGAATGGCAATAAACCCAGCAAATACAACTTTAAACTCAACGTATGACTGCAGCTGAGTCCTTAATAGCACATACAACCTTAGTGTAAAATATAAATTAACAACGTCTTTCCCTGATCCTAGGTAGACAAATCAGGACACCTAAAGCTCGAAACTGTAGAAGATCTCTTCAACATTTTGCAACTGAGACAGAGGAGGAAGGAAAGAAAGACTCAAGCGTCAAAGAAACAACCAGAGCCTGAGATCTTGGTGAGAGATATTATTATTATAATATCCAAAATGCAGTAATAATTCTCAAATTCCAAAACACCCTAAATTTAATTTGATTTTCTCCAGCCTGAAACAGTGGACCAGACTTTGTTCCTAAAGGCCGTCGCTGAGAATAAGCTCCCGGTTGTTGAGAAGTATTTGTCTAGTGGTGGAGACCCCAATGCCTGTGATCATGTGAGTGTCAAACACACATAAAACTAGTTCCTTAAAATTAAAATACTGTAATATTATGATTCCAACCCCTTTCTCTTTCTCGTTCTAATCCACTCTCTCAGTTTAAGTGCTCAGCTCTCCATAAAGCCAGTGCCCGAGGTCATGTAGAGGTCATACAGAAACTCTTGGAGAGTGGAGCATCTTTGGATCACAAAGACAAGGTGAGAGAAAATATCTATGTAGTTTTGCTTAAACTAGTGATGTCTAACTTTTAGCCCATGGCCTGGTTTGGGAAGGGTCTACTTTTATTTACACATCCACATGCATGTTTAGGGATTTTAGTCAATTTTTATGGAAGAGGTTATGACTGTATGTAAATATTAGAATATTTTTTAGGATGAGATGTCCTTTACAACATTATGCATTTAGAACGAAATCTCTTTTAGAGGAACATTATGCTTTACTCGAATAGTTCTGCTCATAAGAGTTTTAGCTAAAATGTCACCAGTGAACATAACAAATCTGCTAAATGAATGTAATCTTGCATTGAACGTGAGATCTCACATTCTCACATTACAGACTATCATCTTCTGTCTGCGCGAGAATGATTGTTACAAATCTTGACCCACATTTTTAAAACCTGGATTCTGAAAATCTAAACTAGTAAAAGTGGATGGTCCATTAGCCAACTATTGATTTTCTTTCTTTTCTCACATTTCGGCAACTAAACCAATTTGAAGCAGCCATCTTTAATTTTTGTATTTTGTACGTGTGGCCTGTAATACATTTGAGCTACATCAACGTTACTGTCAGTTTTCAGATTTAGCTCATTTAATATGATTTATTTTATTATTATTGCATTTTCTGATTTTTTATTGTTATTTTTAGCTGAATGCTACTGCTGTGCACTGGGCTTGCCGAGGTGGAAGTCTTCCTGCCTTGGAACTGTTACTGAATAAAGGAGCAAAGTTCAATTGTAGAGATAAGGTAGTTTTTGTTTTAGGTCCTAGTAAATGGCTGGTCTGATTAAGAAACAACCATTGGTTCTATTAAACAAACTGTTTGTCTAAATAAGACAACAAAATCATGCATACGTCATAAGATTTTTCTTAAGTTTCTGAATAAGCAGCTGGTCTGATTTACCGGTGTTCCTAGTAATCGGCATTGACTGTTTGTGATGATTTTACTGTGTGTATATTTAGTTGAGCAGCACACCTCTCCATGTCGCTGTTCGTACGGGACACTACGAGTGTGCTGAGCATCTCATTCACTGTGGGGCTGAAATAAACGCCAGAGACCGGGTGAGACTGCAGTTTATTTTTCTTCACTGTTTTTCATTAAAGATGGTCATTTAATTGACGTTTTTTGTATTCTTTGATTTTTCCACATGTTCATTTTCATTTGCAGGACGGTGACACACCAATGCATGATGCGGTGAGAATAAACAGATTTAAAATGATCAAACTGCTCATGATGTATGGAGCAAGCCTGAATGCCAAAAATAATGTAAGTCTAATATTGTACAACCTCAGTTAAAGTTGCTCAAACTCCAAAATAACACAGATGAATCAGTAAAAAAAGTAAATGTTTGAATGTGTGTTTTCTGAATTATTTGGATCTTTGCAGGATGGAAAGACACCAATGGAGACTCTTCTCTCGTGGCAAAAAGGAGTTAAAAATATTCTCAGTAACTTTAAAGAAGAGCCTGTGACAAGTGTGTCTGCTGAAAAAGTGTAATAAATTAATCTGTGCTAATTGCAATGACCATGGCACGTATTGCTGGCAATAGTGTCTGACAGGCTAAAGATGTTAGTTTTGTTCTTCTATTAATTGTATATCTGTCAAACTCGAGATCCTTAAAAAAGCCGCTATTACTGGTATTAATGACCCAAGATGTGCAGATAACGCACAAACTACAGACCCCAAAAGGCAGGGGTTTTTCCTCTTACAAATTATAGTTGTACAATTTGTGCCTAAAAGCACGTTTTTAGAATATTTTCAGAATTCTAAAATATATCATTTTAACAGGCTATGTTTTTATGCAGGACAAAGTACTTTTTTTTTTTAGTAAGTAAAAAATTATTTTTTTAAGTATTATTCAGGAATAATATTCCCGTCTGTTTTTATTCCTATGTAAAAAAAAAAATGTTTATCCTGTTCGGCCTCTGACTGAAAGTGTGGTTTGAGTTTTGGACCCTCTTGAAACTGAGTTAGACAACCATGTGGTTATAAAGTGTAAAGTGGTATAAAGTACAAAGTGGTTTGAGAGTCTTTGTAAAGTAGATGTAATGATGAATTGAGATGATAATTGGAGTTGGATACTGTTTTTATTCCTGTTGATGGAAACGGAAACTGTTACACAACAGTTTTTGTGTAATAACATTGTTATGAACAAGTTCTGAAGTGTGTTTGAACTGTAAATGAAAAGCAAGTGATTGCTGGTCAGAGTATGTTTCGTAGTATGATTGATGGACTTTTTGTTTCGGGGCTGGAAGGTTCAGTTTCGTTTAAAAAAATAATAAACATTCTTTATCAATACAGTATTTTTCAGCTATTGTGTTTTGTGTACCTTTAAGTACGAAATTGACGTCTTATTTTTGTGAGTAATTTAAGCACACGCGCCCGCACACCCACACCCACACCCCCACACACACACGCACGCGCGCGCGCGCGCACGCACGCACGCACGCACGCACACACACACACACACACACACACACACACACACAATCAATCATGTAAATACATCTATAATCAATCTTACATTTTTGAGCAGTGGCGAGACTGTGTCTGCGTATTATCTGTGCTATCGTGACGTTCACGAACGCGCAGTCCCAGAATCCTTTGCGTCAGTTTGACACTTCCCATTGGTGGGATTTGAAAATAAGTTCGCGCGACCGGTTTGGAGATGAGGCAACATAAACAAGCTGCGCAATTGTAAATCTTTGTCTCCAATATTTTAACCTCGATACATCGACTGTCAATCGTGTAAGTCAATAATATTTCCTTGTTTTATATCGAAAGTGCCGTCGTACCCCGTGACGTTTATGTCGTGAAACTCCGTGACGTTATACTTCGTCAATGCTGGTTTAGAGAAGGACCTGCTATCAGTTACTTCTTGGGTCTGAATTTAAAACTTTCACAAGATTAAAAAAGAAATACAAAACCAAACATAATCAGTGGTATTAGTGCTGTTGTTCAAAGGTTGAATTGTTTTTTGGTTGATACAGCTAATATGTTACTAAACGGTCTTTGGTGGTGTTACGAGAAACGTAACACACGCTGATTAATAAATGATAGTTTGTGTTTGATAGCGAAGAGCAAGATGATGGAATCCGTGTTGAAGGACGACTTTGGCAGACCAGACTTTGTGAGTGTGGATGATTTGAGGAGAAACCTGTCTTCTAGTTTCAAAGAATGTTCCCATTTTCAGGTGATCTGCCCCATATGTGACTTCCTGTCTTTCACACCAGAAATAAATTTTTCAGGTTAACGTGAAGTATATGTTTTTTTATTTTTATTTTAAAGGACTCAGCGGACACAGAAAAAGAGCATTTAAAAGTCTATCTGCGAATCAGACCGTTCTCTGAAGCTGAAACTGAAAATGGAGAATCACAGGTGACAATAAAGAGCAGAATGTTTTATTTATTTAAAGAACGTGATAAAATGCATTACAGAAATTGAGCTTGTATATTGTGAGGATATATATATCCCATAGTATAACTGTTAGATGGGATTACATCTAACAATGTAGTACATAATTGATAATCTCACTCACATTATATATGCAATTGTAAATTAAGAACACTTTCTTCTGTAGTAATACTTTAGTTTTAAAATGCATTGATTATTATATTAATTTATATTTTCAGATGCAAAATTAATTGGATTGTTTTTTTTATCACAACTTTGTAAGAGGTTTGGTTTGTCCAGTTGTCAGATCCATGATTGCAGTGCAAACATTTCATTTACAGTACAGACACGTTTCTCTTTTATACTGTATCTATTTGTGTTTGTGTAGGACTGCGTGGCTATTCAGCCGCCAGAGACTGTGGTTTTAAAGCCTCCACTATCATCCCTTCCTGTGAGACTCAGTGATAAATCTGTGCCAGTTACAGCTCAGCGTTTTCAGTTCTCTCAGGTCAGTGTGAAAAAGCCCTACTCACACTGTACTATTCAAATATATTATAAATACTGTATTAATTTAATGTTCTAAAACATTAATAATATAATAATGTTTTTGCTTTATTGTTTAAGGTTTATAGTCCAGAAGCTACACAGAAAGAGATATTTGATGGCACAGTGAGGAATCTTGTAAAGGACGTATTGGAAGGACAGAACTCTCTGGTTTTTACATATGGCGTTACAAATGCTGGAAAAACCTTTACTTTTTTAGGTTTGTTTGACAAGCAACTAGTTGCTTATGTTGTATAATGTATTTTTTTTTTATAATCTATTTTATTCCTTTTCTAATTGCTAAGAACTATACATTGGTTGAGCATTAGTTATGACCTCATATTATATTCATGAATATAAGTGTTTTGAGAAAAAAAAATTATTTATTTTTATTTTGTGTGCTCTATAATATTATTGTACTTTAATATAATATTTTTACTTGAACATTGTATCTCATAGTTTTAAGTGCTTTGTACATTTATAATGATGAGATTATTATTTCACAGGTCCAGATACCAATCCAGGCATTCTCCCTCAATCCCTTAACATGATTTTCAGTAGTTTGGAAGGTCACGTTTTCACTCAGATGTGTCTTAAACCACAAAGGTGTAGAGATTTCATCAGGCTCACTAGAGAAGAGCAAACTGATGAAGCGGTCGGCAAACGCAGCCTTCTTAAACTCTATAAAGAGGTAAAAATATAATGCATTTCTTAAGGTGCATTGTTAAATATATTTTAATAATGTGTATTTTCCATTACTTTACACTAATCTACAGAATAATACATCATGTCAAAGCTTAAAGATGGATTCTGAAGGTAAGACAATACTTACATTTTGGAATTTTGGTATTCCTTTACCTTCACTTTTTACCTTTCAGATGGCTCCACTCTCTGTGACGTGAGCTCTACTGCCAATGATCAGAGTTTGGCTGTGGATAGAGACATGAACTTTAAGTTCTCAGTTTGGGTCTCATTCTGTGAGATCTACAATGAGAACATTCATGACTTACTTGAGCAGCAGCCAAGCAATGCTTCACGGAGGGCAAATCTCCGTCTTTGTCAGGATGTCAAAGGCAACTCGTTTATCAAAGGTATAGAGACTTAACGCGTTTTCCCTCATAATAACAATTAAAATAATGGTTTATGTGTCTGTTGGCACCATTTATGTATGGAAATTTGTATTAATAGGCTCAATTCAGCTCTCAAATACAGAGACGTGGTTTAAAGGAAATTGTGTAATAACCATAAATATCCAGATGATGGTGCTATAACAGCAACAAATATCAGCCTCTTAGAGTTGACAGATGGAAATTAGATGCTCTGTTTAGCTTCAACAGATTGTCTCTTTGTCTCACAGTTTTTTTTTCTTGGTTTTAAAGATCTGAAGTGGGTGCAGGTCAACAGTGCTGACGAAGCCATAAAAGTGATGAAAATTGGTAAAAGGAATCAAAGTATCTCCAGCACCAAACTAAACCTGCTCTCCAGCAGGAGGTAAAACCTACATTCCTTATAATTCACAGCACATTGGACTGTTTAAGTGAATATTGATTATATGGTTTATTGTTTGTTTTTCTGTAGTCACAGTATTTTTTCTGTTCGGATACTGAAACTGGAACTGGAAGACTTGAGAATACCAAGAGTGGAGTCAGTCAGCGAGTGAGAACATCTCTCCCCGTCTTGTGCTTTGTTTAAATCTTTAACTTTTTAACTTTTTTTTTTTTTTTATTGATCTACAATAATTTCAGACTGGCTCTGTGTGATTTGGCTGGATCCGAGCGATGTGCTAAGACCCAGAATAAAGGTGATCGTCTGAAAGAAGCAGGAAACATCAATACTTCATTGCTCAGCTTGGGAAAATGCATCAATGCTCTCAGAAATAACCAGCAGGCCAGGTACACTCCTTTTTTTCAGCATCTCAATTCTTTCTTTCAATTTGAAATTCTTAATTTGTCTTTCTTTTCAGACAGCACGTTCCGTTCAGAGAGAGCAAACTGACTCACTATCTGCAAGGATACTTCACGGGCAGAGGCAGAGCTTGCATGATCGTCAATATTAACCAGTGTGCATCCATGTATGATGAAACGATCAATGTGTTAAGGTTCTCTGCCATTGCTCAGAAGGTGCGTGATGCTTTTGATCATCATTTACCATTTCTGTTCAGTCATTACTAATAGTACTCTACTGTGAAAAATACATATCCCCATAATAATAATAATGAGTATTTGTAGGGCGCTTTTAAAACAGTTTTGTTTTAACTATCTCAAAGCGCATGTGTAAATATGTAAGAGAAGTGTTGTTTTTTTATTCAATTTATCGTCTGGATTGTTGGTGTTAAGTAAGTGGCTGCAGTTATGACAAGACAAAGACCAGTGAGCAAGCACATAATAGTTACATTCCCCTGAAAACTTGTTATAAGGAACTGAATCAAATTTGGGTTTTATTTAATAATTTGTCATCCTCTCACACTCTTTAGATATTTTTAGTCCAAAAACAGTGTGCATCATTTCACCATTGTGCTTTGTTTTTAGGTGGTGGTCCTCACAACTAAAAGTGTTCCATTGGTAGTGAAGAGAAGTGCCAGAGAGGTGTCATTTATCATCAATAATGTCGATCGACGAGAAAAACGACGTAGCTCGTTGGTACGATGGGATCCAAACCTCGAAGATGGCCAAGAAAATCCAGACTCCAAAGAGGATGAGGATGAAGATGAAGAGGACAGTGAAATGGAGGACACTATTTTGGACACTGAAGATGAAGGGAAGGAGACCATACTACTTGATAAAGATGTTTATGAGGTGTGATTTACTTCTGACATGTTATTCCAAGTCTTCCATTCAGAGTAGAACCAGAAATGTTTATTTGCCGGTAGTTTGCTCCATTTCCGATTTCCCAATCTGTTGAATGGTGCATATATAGAGTTCGTTCTATTGCACATCATGAATGCTTTGTGTTTGTTTTTTTTTTTTTTGTTTTTCTGCAAAGGCCCAGCTGCAGTTGATGGAAGAGATCCAGCAGCAGCTAAGAAAAGAAAAGGCGAAGAACTTGACTCTTGAATCAAGCGTTCGAGATGAAGTCGCTAAAGAATTCTTTGAACTTATCTCTCAGATGCAGGAGGATTACAGGTCAGAGATCATGGACCACTGCCTTCAATTATGTGCGATTATGACAAATTACAGGTCGAGCTGTTTAATGACCCCAGACTAATTTCCCCAATGTTCTTTTATTGCAGCGAGCGCATATGCAGAGAAAGGCAACTGACTGAGGAACGGTGCGATCGTAGACTGGATATTTTAAAAAAACTGGTTGGAAAAACGGCTGCTGAAAGCTGCCATGAGGATTCAGATATTTCCAAGCAAGAGGTGCAGAAAAGCTCTCAATAACTTTGATTTTCCTTTATGCATTTTTTTTTTAAGCGATTGCTTTATTTGTGGTGACTCCTTCCGTGTGTTTTCAGGAAGAGGGCCAAGTGTCTCTAGACAGCATCCTTGACTCTATGAGCTGGGACCTGAAAGGGATAAGGCAAGATGCTGTGGATGCCCAGTCCTGCCTGGTCACGTCCGACCATAGAAGTTCTGTTTCTGTACAAGAGCTGGAGAAAAAAGTCAAAGAACTTTCAGAACGACTCGGTGACACTCAAAATCAGCTGTCACTTAGAACACAAGGTGAGAAATAACTTTAGTTTCCATTCAGTCCATTTAAGTATTGTCAAGTCTTAAAATATTGAGGAAAGGGTGACCCAAAGGTGTTAAACTGGTTGATTGAGCATCCGTAATTCATTTTCCCGGCAATATCCTGACTTGTATTCTGAGATGGGGGTCAGGCCCTTTTCAAATGCTTCGTATTACACTAAAAATATTAATGCTTACTAATGGTTTTCACATTCAGACAGTGTCAAGGGTGTTGTCGTTGTTTGAAAGCTACTGTGAAAAACTGCGGTTTTAGAGAAGGCGTGATCACGCACATCATCAGTTTTCACGCTCAAACTTAACTTGCTCTTAAATCTTCTAATCTAACACCAAGCCATACTTTCTCACAGAGCTGGAAACACACAGACAAAATACAGATGAGCTGCAGGAAATTAAAAAGGTAAAAAAAAAAAGAATCCTTGCTTTTACAGTTGTGAACAAGTTATTTTATTTATTTGATACGTTTTGATTTGATGTACAGTCGATTCTGTTTGATTGCGACACATCAACTGAAATATTAATTGATTAATTAATAAATGAGATGTTCATTTGTAACAAGAAAATTTCATTATGACCTTGGTGTTTGAAACGTATACATACAGAACAAGCACGATGAGCTCATGTAGTAACACATGTAGTCAGTACACAGCCAATAACCACTTAATCTTGCACTGAAACGTTTCTCATTTAAAATACTTTATTCATTGTAAAAATTATTGTTCATTATCCTGAGTCGACTGTAGTTACAGTGAAGCGAATTTAATAATGTGAATAGTCTTGCCGTCTTTTTTGTTTTCATGTCTTGATTTATTTCAGGCTTTGGAATCATCCAAGCAAAGGGAAATGTCAGTGAGCGAAATGTGCAAACAAAAGGATGAGATTATTTTAAAACTCCAAACAACTCTCGAACAACATGTCGAAAACTCTACGCAAGATGTAAGTCCAGTATATTAAAAACTATTTACATTTTTCAGCAAAACTAATCTATTAAGTGTTTACACGCTATTGTTTTGTTTTTTTAATTCATCGCCCTAATTTTGGATTTCTAGAGAATCCTTTATGAGTCAGTCCAAAAGGAAATGGTCCACCTAAAAAGTCACTGCACATGCTCAGAACAGCTGCCGAGCTCCAGAACTGAAACCAGAAAGCGCCGTCCAGAAGGGGAGGGGCTTGACGGACAGCCCCCTCTCAAGAAAGGTACAGACTCTGCCCTCAGTGCTGCAACGGTTGTTTCTGCCCATGTTACTATCAGAGGTGCTGGACGAGAGAATCGGCCTAAAGGACGAAGATATCTCCATGGTCGAAAAAGGCTCTCTGGCTTGAAAAAATGATTGTAGTAAATGTTTGTTGTAAATATTTATCAGAGTGCAATATGCCCTGTATTTTAAAGTACTGTTCTTTCTATTTGACAAATTGAATAAAGAAATGTTTCTTATGCATGGCAACATTACACCACATAAAAGCAATAGAAGTATAAACGGAATGTTCTATAAAGAGGCTTTGATATCAAACCATTAAAAAGGAACAAAAGGCTCAAATTGATTGACATTCCTAATTGCACTATTAATGTATATGAGGCTTTTCCAGATAATAAGGAAAAAGGGCTTTCAGACTGAGTGATTCCACACTTGCATGCCTTGCTTTCATCTTTAAAATGATGCAAAATGGAAAAGCTTGTACAATAAAAGGCTTTAGCACGTCTACATTTACGCTTTCGCCAGTTAAAAGCAATATGTCGGAAAAATGTCATATTATTTGAATAGTTTATTCCATATATCACTCAAATTCCAGCACTACAATTTAATTGTGTTGCAAAGTGTAATACAGTTATAAAATCAAATTCTTACACTAAAACCTTTGCAAATATCCAAATAAATTGGTAACATGTCTGAACATCTTTTATATTCTTTATAGGCATCCAGGAAGGCAATGTCGATGATCAATGTTCAGACTCCGCCCATCTTGAGGTGAAAGGTCACCTGGAGTGTGGTCCTGCTGAAGCTAGACAAATAGACAATCAGTCTACAGATCAGGAGGAAAGTCACACAGTGGATATCTGCATAAAGAGTTCAAACTCCAAACTGGAAGAAAAACCTGAGGAAATTCCAAAAAAGAAGGAGATTGGTTTGGGATCTTTGAAAACGAAACAAACGACAGCGACTGAGAAGAACACAGAACTTCTGAAAGGTGTGTATCAAGATTTGGCTGCTGCCCGTTCCAAAATAGACAGACAAGAAGAGGAAATGGGAGAAAAAAACAAACTGATCAAGGCACTTAAACAAGAACTGACCGTGCTGAAACAGGAAGCCACACGTTTAAGTTTACTGCAGAGAGATATTGAGCTCTGTCGTGCGGAGTTAACGGCTGCACGACAGCAGTGTGCAGACACACAACAGGAGAGCCACAGGAAAGATGAGAGGCTCAGGGTTCTGGAAGAACAATTTCAGACAAAAACACCTTTGAAAATCTCAGCTTATGATTACAACCTCAAGAAACTCAACTCTGACCTGCAAGCTGAAGCCCTTCATGCAGTCGTGGCGAAATCAGAAGAGAAAGAGAAGATGGAGCCAGAAGAGCTCGAGCAGACCCCTGCAGTGTGTGTGAATATCAACGAGGGGCTTGTAAGCCAAAATGCCCTTGGATTTAGAAGCAAGACTCTTCCTGACATGGATTCTGAACTGGCAGAGAGGGAGAAGGCCGTCGTTTTAAAGGAGGCTCAGCTTGCCGCCCTGCAGAGGCAAGTGAAGGAGTCACAAGAGCGTCTGGAGGATGAGGAGATGCAGGCGGTGCAGGAGGCTCGCAGGAGGGAGGCGGAGAGGAGGAGAGAACTGCTCGCTGTGGCCGAGGAGGCTATTGCTCAGAAAGATGCTGAACTACACAAGCGACAAGACGAGATCACACAGTGAGTTGTTCTTTTGAGCTGATGATAAATGAGTTCCAGTTCAGTGCTTCTTACACTCAGACTGTCTCGATGCAAAATCATAAATGCTCGTCATTAATCATGTAAGAAAGGTCAATGTAAATAGTGTCATCACACACCTAAGTATTTTAAATTGTAGTTTTCATCTGTATTTATATAAGGAAATAAGTTCATCCGTATTTACATAAGCGTTTATTCATACGCTATTTAAATAATTTTATTTTTAAATTATAAAATTAATATGATTTTCATCCATTGTGTTATACATCATCCAAATGTATATTCAGAATCAGAAATTCTTTAGTCATCCTCTTGAGGGGAAATTTTTTAAATTGTTTTAATTAATTTGTTTCATTTATAAATATCATTTTTTTAATTGTAACACATTACTAAGACAAAGTAGAAACACATCAAATTGTTTGTTGGTCCTGTACAAACTTGGCCAATAAAATGAATTCATTATATAGTTTTTGATAGATAGATGGAAAAATGAAGCAGTTGTTTAAGCTTTGTTCAGTTGTCAGACTATAGATCACTTCAATTTGTATGAACATGTAATATAAGTCGGTAGAAAATCAAGCCTAAAAGGACACACTGTTTGTCTCCTTACAATGGCTGGCAGGATTTAGTTCAAAGTTTTATCATTTACTTTTAAAGCTATTACTACTACACAAATCTACCTAAATTCACTGGTGCATGAATATTCTCCCTCATTTCAAATATGATCAGAGAACGAACTGCACTTCGTAGTTCTGCAATAACGAATAAAATCTCTTATGCTAAGCTCTTTCTCTTGTTTGGCAGCTCACTGTTGAAAACAACTTATCCATCTAAGTTAGGAGTAAAGAAAAGTGTTTAAACGTGTAGATAGAATATATTAAACTAGCAAGGCAGCACTAAATAAAACGTCGGAGCAGTTCATTACCTTTCTCATTTAAGGTCCCTCCTTATTAAACTCTCTTGCTTTCAAGACAATTCACTTAAACAGGAGCTGCAGTTTCCTATTGGCTCTGACTTTAAATGATCAAGAAGGCTTCTAATAGCTTTAAAGCATTTCTTCCGCTTCTCTAAATGCAGAGTCTCTCATTTCTCAAAGATATTGCTCCTGATTGCTGAGCTGGTTAGATTAATGATCGCCGCACACAATGAGACGTTGATTCATTTGAGTAGTTTTGCATCATCAGTGCCGCTTTTATTGAGTAAGCATCTAAAGTTTTATAAACGCTTAATCAATAATTCTCATTTATTGTGTCCTGTGAGACGCCTTTAAAAGCTTTTGAATGGTTAATGGAATCAAGACATAGATACCAGAATAGACTCATTTCAGTTTTACTCATTTCAGCCATATTTTGCAGAGTGAAATGCAAAAATGGCGATACATGTTGTATTTTTTTTTTCATGTCTATTAATTGTTTTTTTTTTTTTTACTTCATCACTCAGGCTAAAGGAAAAAGTCAAAGCTATCGAGTCGGAGATGAACACTCAAGCTGTGGATTTGCACCGGAGAGAAGATGATGCTTCGGATCTCAGAGAAAAGCTCAGTGACTCAAAAAAACAGATCCAGCAGGTTCAGAAAGAGGTGAGAATAATTCGCTCTTCACTCATAGACTCAAACGCTGTCGTGTTGCTTGTTAAAGTTCCACAATGACGTACATGTTTGTTTAGATCTCATCCATGCGGGAGGCCGAGAAATCTCTGCGTCTGAAGCTCGGTGATCTAGAGAAGACAAGAGCGCAGCTTCAGAAAGAGATTGCACTCAAGGATCGCACCATTCACCAACTCAAAGCTGTAAGTGACGTTCAAATGAGTGAAGATGCTCGTTTTAAGTGTAAGACCAACACACTAAGCACTCAATCACACACAGGAACGCTCCTCTGATTTGAAGTCGAACGAGCTTTACCAGAAGGCTTGCAAAGGTATCTCGATTTCTGATTCAGTGGTTGCTTTAAAGCGTCAAGACCTCTCGTTTATCGTTTAATGTGTCTGAAGATTTGCAGGAACGTGAGCGAATCATGGATGACATGCGCTTGGCTCTGACCGAACAGGAAGAAACCCAGACACAGCTTGATCTGGAGCTGAACCATCGAGAGGCTGAAATAAAAGAGCTCACCCGAGGTGAAGAGCAAGTGGACATTACTGCATTCTTAATACGGATAAAGTTGCATGCAAATTAAGTTGTTTTTAAACTATTAATAAGTAATTCATATTTTCAAAGGATATATTTGCTTTTAAACAGATAAGTAAACAAAAAAAATACATTTAACCGATTTTTTTAGAAATCCTAGATTGATGTTTTAAAAAGCTATGTTAATTTTTTTAGTTTGCTTTGTTTAAAAGAACCTTTAAAATAAGATATGTACTTTTAAAACAATTACTTTTTTTGTAGGAGGGCTAATACTTTTGTCCTCAACCGTACGTTGAAGTATGAAAACCTAGTAAAACTTAGGAGTTTTTTTTTTTTTTACAGACTTTAAAAATCTTTCACACGCTTTACAAACTTTACTTGTAATTTACAAAGCTAAATAAATATTGAAATGTAGTACAATTATTGGCCTTCGTTGGCTTAATCAACTTTGGTTTTCTAAACACCCCGTACAAACAACAACTTTTAATTTTTGCGATGAACAATGTTAGAAAATTGCATTTGAAATGTATTCAGATATTTATGTTGTATAACATTGTCTTATTTCAATCAGGTTGAGCATTTTCTTTCTTTTGAATTACTTAAAAAAATTTTAAAACGACACGTTTGTAATCATGTGTTTGGGATTCACGAGCTGCAGTTCATGTGAAAGCGCGGTTTGTTGAATACTGTTCTTCAGTTCAAGGAAGAACTTCTAATTGCATTTTCAAATGCGTTAATGTGATTCATTTGTCTAATATGATTAGTTCGTTTGAATGATTCAGAATAGTTTTATTTTGGTATACATGCGTAAGACTTTTATATTCCCTGCATTCCTAAGGACTTAGCAATTGCTGCTTTTTCTATTGATTCTGTTGTAGTCGAGATTGAACTTTATTTGCGTTCCTATATTAATGTCATCTGAAATTTGTCTCTCAACTGATATAAACTCATGTACTTTCAGAACTGATGAGGCTGAGAGAGGAGAAACCATCGCAGATGAACGGAAGCAGCTCCACGTTGGTCTCGGAGGAAGTTTTGCAGGCCAGACATGACACTGCTATGACTCCGGATAGTTTACAGGTGTGTGTGTGTGTGTGTGTGTGTGTGTTGTTTAATTTTTAAAGATGACTACTATATAGATTTAAATACTGTATATATTTATTATACTTTGTGTTTAGCTGGCGAATGAAAAACACCAAGCTGAGCGCAAGAAATGGATGGAGGACAAGTTGGTTCTGATTGGTCAAGCAAAAGAGGCAGAGGATAGAAGGAACCAGGACATGAGACGGTTTGCAGACGACCGAGAACGACACGCTCGCCAACAGGCTGAAATGGTAATGAATGACGGCTGTCCGAGTCAGTAAAGTATGTATTTATAGTGATAAACTGAGTCACGTGTGTTCACAGGAAGTGCTGTCTGAACGTCTCTGTGCTCGTGAGAAAGAGATGGAACAGTGGAGAAAAGAAAGAGACACTCTTGTGTCTGCTCTGGAAGTTCAGCTCCAGAAACTCATCTCATCTAATGCACAGAAAGACAATCAGATCAAAGTTCTGCAGTCCAGTAAAACCCCCCAAACACCAAAGGTCTGTAAAGTCGTACGTGCGTGTGTTTTATACATTCTAAAAGCATCTAAAGCCATAAAACATTATCTGCAATATTATGTAATAATGAATTGTAATATTAATTTCAATATCCATCAAAATTAAACAGCTGTGAAGCGTCTTTACAGTCATTTGTTCTAATTACCACCGTTCTTAACATTCAAATAGCTCTTTACAGCTAATTAATTTGGATTTTAATGACTCTTCAAATTGTGGCTTTTTTATAGCAAACAAAAAGCAACACAAAGGCCATCTAATGTGCCTGTGCGACTGTAAGTCATGTGCAGCGCGCTCACAATCTTCTTCTCTCACTTACTCGCCGTCTCAGGAGGTCATTCAGGACGGCGAGGTCGAGGCTCTGCGTGCCCAACTGGCTTCAAAGGAAGTGGAGATCCAGAGGCTGCAAGCCCAGCTGACAGGCAACACATTTCGAAGAAACTCGTCCACTCAGGTTAGAGACACGCTTCTATTTAACAGCGTTCCCAAGAAAAAGTACCGTGGCATATTTCAAGCTAAATATGGCATGTCCTTCAAACGGTCTGTTTTATTCTGCTGTATCTATATTGGATGAGATAGTGTTCTGGGTATTAACAAAGCTTTCCGTTGAATTGGTGCTGTAAAAATTTTTTTGTTATTTTGTACTTGTACTGAGTATCAAAAATATTTGCAACTTTTACTCTCTACTTGACTGCATTTTTGATTGAGTATCTGTACTCTTTACTCCAATAATGGACACTTACGTTACTTGTTATATTGTAATTCTGCGCGACAAGTCTGCATCTTTTTCTACTGCGGTTAATTGCTTGAACAGATGAGGAGATATCGTCATCTACAGGATGCAGAAGGTAGTGGATGCTATTCATGAGCTAAATCACGTGAACGTGAATTAGTGGTTGCACTTTTTTGCACATTTGAGTTTGACTGAGTCTGACGTTTTGTTCTTTTTCATCAAATTTGTTCTGCCATTTTGAAAGAGTGAGATGTTAAATTTAATTTCTATATTAGAAAACAAAATCTTATAAATAAAGAGTTTCTTGTTTTTTTTTTCAAGTCTTCTTGGAATTGATGACTCGTAATAGAGTAATATTTACATTAAGACATCTGTACTTTTTCTTGAGGTTTTATGGTACTCGTTATACCTCTAGTATAAATGTTCTAAAAGACACCTGAGTTCAATTGTTGCCCGAGCAACGGCTAATAATAAATCGGGAATTGTAATGAGATGCACAATAAGGGCCGTTGATTAAATGTCTTCATTTTGTGTATCAGACAACAGACGCGGCCTTGTCCGACACGGAGCCTCTGAAAAGTGGCATGCTGAAGCACACGAGAGAAGCCAGAGGATCTGTCACCAGCCAGGTAGAAGTGACACCAGCCCTATCTACCAATCATACGGACTGCGAAAGCTATTCCACAGATGATAAAAGTGCATTAAAATTCCTCAAGGTTGTTAATCTGGGTGTTGCAGGGTTCATCTGGAAGCTGCTCAGTGGTGCTTGATTCCTCCCAGATCTCCACGGATGCAGGCCGACGCTCCAGGTTCCCCAGGCCTGAGCTGGAAATATCCTTCAGCCCGCTTCAGCCAGATCGCTTCGCCCTCAGACGGCAGGGAGAGGATTCTGCCGTCACTGTGAAAATCACCCGGCCCACACGGAAGAGGAAGAGCGGAGAGATAGAGAAGGTGAGAGATTGGGTCTGTAAGACTGGAATACAGTAGACAATCAGGTTATGTTTCAAAACTGAAAACATTTTTCCCAGTACACGGGAATATTCCTAGAAAGTCACAAGCTGCGAAATTCAATCACAGTAATGTCGAGGGTCTATATGTCAAGACCACCGATGCCATGTGGCTCTGCTCTATTCACACCCATCACAAGCTCTTCATGTGTCGGCAGTGATGTTCAGTGATGGAATGTCTCTGGCAGAAACCATTTTCGCAGTTTTTCTTCATAAATCCTGCGGAACATCTGCGTGTGACCCAGTTTGCACACTTTGCAGCCTTTTAATTGGCTTAATATGTCATTAACAAGGCTTTAATTTTCCTCACTGGTGTTTAACGATCGCTGTTTATTGTGTAACTCCCATTACACATGCCATTTAAAGCACGCGTGGATGAGTTTGTGCTAGTCGGCTTGAGCATTTAGAAGCGACTTTAAAAGCCTCGGCTCTACCTCACAATCTTTCCCAGACAATTCCTTTAGTTTCTTATAGTAGAGTGCAACGTTTATATCTTTCTTTATAGCCGTTCAGACAAACGGTTTAGACACAAAAGCAGACCATTATTTTTTACAAACTTACAAAGCTTCTTTCACAGTTTAGATGTTATAACACTGAAAGAATCCAGTGCTCTACGAAAACGGCTCGATTGTTGTCCAAGAATGAGCACGCTCTCACACTTGGTGTCCATGGCAACAGTATCACGCTTCCATGCGCTCTATTGCTGCTAATTGTTGAAGAGTTTTGTAATTGAATGGCACCAACTATGTTAATGGGGTTTGTGCTCGCTTCAAGAAGAAAGGCAGCAGGAACGCAGGAAGGAAAAAGAAAGCCAGCACTGAGGTACACACTTCTGTTCAGTTCCTCCGCAGCAGCACTTCCACGCCCAGGACTCGTTGTTCACACATCGTCTAAATTATTGTCACAAATCAAGCTACGGCTAAAATGAGGATGTGATAAACGATCAAATAAATGCCGAGCGCAGACTATAAAAAACCTCCAAAAGCTGTTGCAACCCAGAACGCGTTGTTCGCAACAACAGGGTTGTGGGTTCGAATCACAACTATGAATTTGGTTCTGGGTTATGACTAAACTTATGTCACTTTAAAAAGTGTCTGGTAGAGTTGCAAAATTAATCGTTAAAAGATTGTGATCTCGATTTCACCCCCTTCACAGTCTTAATCCTGCATTCAGCCAAACTCGTGATTTGAAAATTGGTAGAAATATTTAGCAGAAATAAAAAGGGTTATTATTAATGATTTTTACTTTACATCAATACTTTTTCATTACATTTTATTTTTCCTTACATTTATTTAAAATTAAAGCAAATAGTAATACGGTACTTGTTATTCTTTTGCTGTTTGACAACCTGATGTTCAGGGTTAAATCTTTTAAAAGAAAAAATGAATAAAAAAATAAAAACCGTGATCTATATTATAAGCAGAAAAACAGTGATTCTCATTTTATCCAGAATCGTGCAGCTCTAGTGTCTGGTGAATGTAAGAAATTACAGTTTTACTTTTTCTGAAAAGTGCCTTTTTCCTTTTTTTATTAGACACAAACATGCCAGATATGCTACAAATGAGACACACGAGTCGTTACTATATTTGTCTTTTATATAATATTTTCCATTTTTACGTCCAAGTGACGTTAATAGTTTTCTAAATAATTTACGAACTATTAATATACAGTACGTAACAAAACCCATCAACCTCAGTTTGCTAATAAATATTCTTCTGAATTCCACTTTTACAATCCTCAAAAAAAAAAAAAAATACCAGTACTGTAATAATAATTGCTGGAATTGTATTGCCTGGCGATGGATTTCTTTAATAGACTTTCAGGGTCTCATTCGCTAAGACATGTTAGTGCCTCATTCCAAAGGGGGAAAACGCAGTGGTGTAATCCTTCATCCAAATGAAAACCACTGAAAGCAGCAGTTTGCCGCTTCTAATACAAATAGCAAAGCAATAAAGTTTCTGGATGTTTTATTCAGGCCACATGATTAAAGCTCCTGGTGGTGGAAATGCTGCTGATGAACCACTATCTCCCAAGCCTTTGCCGCTCCAAAGAAACGTCCCTAATGTAACGGTGGGTGTGTAAATGGAGGGGAGCGGGATTGATGTGTGGCTTTAGCGATCCATTAAGGTTACATCACCTTTAAAGGTCGTGCCCTCTGCTGCCGGGCATGTGTTCCGACACGAGACATACAGTAAAATGGCAAAGGCTTGGGCAGAGAGTGCTCGCCTAAAGTAGACGTCTCCGTCTCCCACCCCATAATTCATCAGTCATCCATCCAAGACTTTTAACCCATGATTGCACCATTCTCAGCTCCGACCGAGGGAAATCATTGTAATTGTGTGATGCGTTCCCCGTGGGAATTATTGTAATTTCACGGCGAGGTAACGTCAGCTTCCCGTTGTCGCTCTTTCCTCATCGCCAATCGAAGGATGACGGGATTGGCAGGTCCTTTTAGAGTGGCGGAGTGGTTCCTCACCACCCTGCGTGGGAAACCGCAGCTGACAGGTGTGACAGACAGAGATCCGTTCTGTCCGCCTGGTTTAGTCGGACATGGCTCGCGACTGTCACCGCGGCGGAGAGAGATTGAAAAGTGATGAGTCACTGGAGAGCGACTCGCCAGTCTGCATCATGCATTTATTCAACAGGTTTGATTTAGTTTTCGGGTTGTGGTCTTCCTGACCGCGTGTGGCTCGGGCATCACAGGAAGTGTGTTTTCCCGTAAGGATTTCAAAGCCTAAATGTTTGCAGAAGCGATTTGGAGGATCTGGCAGATGCTCCCTTGTCTTGTTAAAGATGCTTTAATGCACTGCACACGTTTGGCTGGGAATCTGACAACTAATCCTCAGGGATTCAGGCTCTTAAAAATTTAAGCCGGAGAATTCCGCTTCCGTTCAGACCTGAAACCAATTTGCGGCCCGTCGATGAGAATTGCAAATTTTACCGTGCCGCCTTTTTCCTTACTGATTTATTTTAAAGAATCGATTTGCTGGGAATTATGTTTCTGCACTTCACTCCAACTGTTTTAAAATTCGAATCTTAAGCGGTTTTCAATAAGTGCGTTCTAAGAGGTTTGGAGATTTAATCACTTTTTTCACTCTTTTTTTTTTTTTGTCATTTCACTTGAGCCATCAGAGATTTGAATGCACCTTGAAAAGACCCGTTTTACACTTTCTGTGTTTATCTGACTGGGTTAATGAGGTTTTGCAAATCAATTCAATGTTTATTAGTTTGGTTAACTGCAAATTAATTTAAGTTTTTGAAGTCGAAACTAGTTATTTTGAGCATGCATTGCCAATTGTTTAAGAATTGGTTATATCACTTTTTCTAAAGGTTAGGGTTAGGGTGTGAATATGTGAGAATATACGTATAACGTAACTTGTGTCCGTTTTTTGCCACAGAAAGTGTAAATGGGTCCCGGTGGAAATAAACCGTTTATGTTCGGCTGCTTAGCCTTTGAGTTTTGTTTTTGCAGGACGGAGTGGAAAGTGAGAACATCAGGAACACAAGGAGCAGAAACCCACATTGTCTTTTGACTCACCAGGAGGAGGTGAGTGACTTTTATTCTGCATCTGTAACACACCAATATCTGCCATCACTCCTCGAGGTGTAATGCAAAACCAGACCGAGGTGTTCCAGATGCTTCAGCACACACTCTTCTGGAACTGATAAATGATTGAAGTGATTCTGTTCCCTCTCACTCAGACCTCACATTCCCCGGAGTCAATTCCCAGAGGAAAAAAGGAGAAGCCGCTTCAGAAGATTGGAGACTTTCTTCAAGGCTCTCCCACTTTCTTCGGGAGTAAAGGTTCAGGAGCTGGATTGAGTCACAGAGGTTTGCAGGTTTCGTTTTAAATCTCACTGAATGTGATGTGTCGTGTTCCAGCTAAGAAGATAATGGGGCTGATGAATGGAAGATCTCCTGATGGTGGGTCCTCCTCTCTGAAACTCACGTCCAAACGAAAGAATAACAGGCCTGAGATCTCCTTCCCAATGGACATTCCAGCCCATCAGGTCAGTGTCCTGGTAGATTTGATTTAAAGTGGTTTGACAAATAGTCCCATACCAGTGATGCTCAACATGTGCCTCGTGGGCCAGATCCGGCCCTGGAAGTTTTACTTTTTTATTTCTAGATTCAGTATTTTTTAAGTTAGATAAGTATGTTCTACCAGAGTTTATGCTGAACTTTAACTAGTGAACAAAAAATTAGCGAGCACAAACATTCTCCTCTATTAAGAGCAAAACCTGCCTCACATTACAGACAATTACAATAAAAAGCTTAGTGTCCTTGGCCAATACTCTGACCCCCAAATTAAAGCTACTGACTAAGGCTACCCACTCCTCCGAGTTTGTATGTGTCACTTTACGGAATGGTTGAATGCAGAGCACAATTCTGTCCCTAGTGGCCATTTTTTGACAAACTTGCCTCACTTCACTTTACTTTAGGATTAGTGTGACAAACCTTGACTCAAACTTTCTGAAACCTTTTAAGAAAAATAACTGCAACTTTGCTAAAAAAAAAATAAAATAAACATCAAATCAAAGTGAGCCGCCAGTTATCGAATGTTCATTTATTTTCACACATTTTGGCATTTTAAATATCCAAATTTTAGGTAATTGATTTTTTTTTTTTGTTTTAATTTAGACATTACAATTATACAAATACCATACCATTTATAACCTTGTACAAGCCCAAGAGGACTGTAGCCTTGATGACCAATAAACCAAATGCAACAATGAACGACAAACATTTACAACATTAATTAACATGAATTAAAATCATTGTTTTTTATGTATCATAAAAAAAACTCCTAAAGCTGTTGCAACCCTGAATGGGGTGTTCACAACAACAGGGTTGTGGGTTCAAAAACATGTTTATAACATTAATTAACATCAAAATAAATAATATATTATACGGTAAACGGTACTATGTGTATGTGTGTGTGTGTGTGTGTATGTGTGCACTTAATGTATGCATATACACACATACAGACAACTTCCCTTATACATTCGAACACACTTGGCAGTAGTCGGAGTTAAACATTGAAAATCTATTCAGTCCACCTTTAAGATTTTTAAATCAGTGAAGAATGTAATGAAAACATTTCCCTTCTACCTCAGATATTTTAAAATACCCACATTTTATTGTCTTCTTTGTTGTGACTCGTGAACGTACAAAATAATGAGTTTTCTAAACCTTTATTGTCATTGTATCAAGTCAAGTCAAGTTTGGCCATAAATTAAGGGGTTTTGTGTGAAGGGTTGTTGATTTTTCTTGTAGATTGTTGGCCGATTGGCTGAGGAGAAAGAGAGCGAAAGCCTGATCAAAAGACGACTCCGTACCAGGACTGGGAAATAAGACTGGAGCTTGTGAATACGACACATTCTTACTGTATTTTAATGTTACTTTGTTTTTTAAACTTTTTATTAACTTGCTGCACTTTTTGTATACAAAATCCTTTCTGTTTCAATCAAATGTATCACATGATTTACTGTAGAAATGTAACACTAAATCAACTTTGTGGTTTTCATAAGTTAATTACAGTAATTCGCTGCTGAATTTAGAGTTGAAGTTCAAAAATCACGTTTGCACGTAACATTATTTCTATCGTCTGTATTCGTAACTCACACTTTGTTACTTTTAATGTTTTCATGTTACGGCGACACTTTTTCACGCTCTTTTTTGATGCGCACACACACACACTAAATAAAGGTTAAGGGGCATTTAGAGTGTTCTGTCTTACCCGACAATGTTCTTTTGTTATCTGCCACTCGCAGGATAAAGACTCTTCATTACCACGTCAGTGAAATGTTGTGCCAGATGCCTAATGACAGTCAGAGGGAATATTAGTTTGAATTACTGAACAAACGCTAATTAGCTGACGGCTAATTGGATTTAGAGATCCTGTATCTATGACTGGATAAAAGGAGAGGAACTGAGAGCAGGTCGACTTTTTGCAGCCAGTGAATGACAGGAAGTGATCTGGCTGGCTGAATTCAGCGATGATTCACGGCCTTTGAGTGTCAAACTGTGGGCATGTGGTGAAGACAAAATGGAGGAGTAAATACCAGCTTTGTGGTAGAGGAACGACTTTTAGGAAAAATAGCAGAATGAACCGTATGTTGTGGTGGGACCGGTGGTCTTACATCTCAGTCTGGATGCTGAATTTCCACTGAGCTTGATACCCACAAACAATACGGTAAATCTCGTCACCTTCAATTTAGCATAAAATTAAGACGCAATTCGAAATCAAAGACATTGAGCTTTATCTTCCGCATATCGTGTGCTGCAGAGAGACTTTAGAAATCAAAGTCTGGAGCGATGAGTGTAATTGCTCGGTCTCATCTTGAGAAGTCGGGAGGCTTTTGAAGAAGCACCGCCGCAGATTTCGACTTTCCGCACCTGATTGCTTTATTCCGAGCAATTTGTTCATACGGTGAGCAAAATGACGCCCTGCAGATCACACGGCGAGTTTTCGGTCTGCGCGGGAGATGGAGTGGCTGATATGTACTCTATTTATAATCTAATTATAGATACAAACTAATGTTTTCACCATATGAAACATTGAAGCAATTGAAAATGTTAATGCTTAACTTTTTTTTATTTTTACATTTACCTTAAGTTCCATGAGTGTTTTCTAGTTCTATTTGTGTCTAAATATCTCTAAAACAGACACAAACCACCAATCTGTTTAGATTTCAGATTTTGTAAAAAAAAAATGAAATTGAAATAAAGATTTAATAAACAAATGTAACCACTCACCAAAGAGCAAGCCTTCAGTCGACAGTGGCTAGGGAAATAAACCTCCAAGAGAAATACGTACATTATAATGTCCATAAAATACATAAATATCTCCCTGTTGCCATTTCCTCTCCCCTAATTTAATTAAAGTGCTTTTATATTTAATGTCTATCCAGTCGTTTGTGTCCAGTCCAAGAGATTATGAACATGTCATAGTTTAAAGCCTTCAAGACGTCGTGTGCTTTCCCAGGGCCTATTCTCATTTCATCACCTTTCATAAACGTCCCTTTTGCCTTTATATCCATCTAATCAGAAAGCATCTGTTAGCATTTCATCCACACGCACTTCACTGGCATGTCACTGGCTCGTTTTTTTCCCCATACGCATCATAAACAGTGACATGTTTGTTTCCCTCCACGCCGTTTAGCACCTGCTACACTTTTCACACCTCCAGTCCGCCGCTGATTCTGACCCCGTGAGTATTTATCATATACGGGCAGAATGCGTTTGCTGAGCGGTGTCTGTTGTGTCAGACATCTTTCTTTCCTGCCGTTCCTCGCCAGTCGCCACGCTGTAGAATCTGATCAGTAAAAAGCTCTAACAGATTAAACACATAGAGGGACTTTTAATTTTACATAATGTTCCAGTCTTTCTATGTGTCTGTGCTTTTACAGTATCTGGTGTTTGAAACCCTGTGCCACGTTTCCCAACAATGCCGAAGAAAATCTCCGTGGCAAAAATAGAGTGTTTATCATGCTGAACTACAAGACCACTTCTGTTAAACCGAACCCACCGCTGATGGCGGAGCGCTTCGAGGGTGATGGATTGTTGAAGAGAGCATTTTGTGGCAGTTTTCTTATTATTATCATTATTCTCCATAGCCAGAAGTGTGTTTTAATGAAAACAAAATCGTTCTAAGTTCTGCATTTCTTTGGAATTGGAGGTTCAGGGGCAATAAAAAGGTTTTTATTAACGCATTGAGCTTATGTACATTTATCGTGTTTGACATGAATGCGAACTAGTCTGTTTTTTTAATCGAAAAGAAATTACAAATACATTTTGTATGATGAAAGAAGTCCCTGAGATTGCACTCAATCCGAAGCGCTGACAGTATTATAATTATAATTCAACAAAAGATTAAAATTGAAGAGATCGTTTCATATATCTGTTGCCTCAGATACACTAAAAAACATAATTTTGTGCAACAAAAACTAGTGTAATTGATGTGAAAATCAGGTGAATCTAATCTAAACAAACCTTGTGCCCATTGTTCTCATTCAGATAGATAGATAGAAACTGACACATAAATAGAAACTGACACATAGAGCAACAGACAGATAGAAACTGACACATAGAGCAACAGACAGATAAGTAAATACTTTATTTGTTATCATCCTTTATTTATCTGTATTATATTTATTGAAAGAGATTAATCATTTAAAAACAATTTATAAAAGTGAGAGATAAACTGCCACCGCTGACATTAATGCATCATCTTTTTTACGAAAACTAACCAAAATTTAACATCAGCCCTAAAATCCTCGGGGTCCCACAATCGGGCCCCACTTTGACCTAAATGCTTTTACACACACACATACATACATATTTCCAATCTCTGAGCAGTTTCAGGCTGGGGGATTTTACTCTGTCGACTTAGGCCGAAACTTTAAGCTCGTCCTCCTTTTGGTAAGAAACTTTAAAAGAGAAAACTTCCCAATATAGCTCTTATTGAGTAACCTTTAAAACACTGTATAGATTCTCCTTTTTTGTGTTTCGTCTTTTCAAGAAAGCGAAAAAAAAACCTTGAGTGTGTTTACTCTGAAAACCTTAGAAAAAGACACTTTTCATTGTAAACCTTTTTTTAGACAGTTATTAAAAGCATATTAAAGTAAAAAAGAAAAAAAAATCAAAGCGTCAGTGCTTTGTAAAGGTGACAAGGTTTTTTTTCTTGCACGGTCTGATCTGAACAGACAACCTTTCCTGATCTCACATCATTAAAGCTCCAGGCTGTTTGTGCGGGAAAATGTCACACAGCCTTCATCTGGAGCTTCCAGCAATTTCAGCAAAAACCATCCTGACAATCTCAGAATTAAGGTCAAAGGGTAATTTCTGAAGTGATTATGGAATACGGTGATATAATGTCTGTATTTAAATGAGCATAGAGTTCTGAACGATTCCTAACCTTTCTGCTGTCTGGTAAATGTGAACATCGATGGCTATTTTCTTCAAATCTTTCTTTTTCTTTCCTCCAAATCAAATAATCAGGATTAAGAGATGCAGTGAATTTTTACACTTTTTTTTTTATTTTAAGTGAACCTTATAGTACAAAAAATACGGTAGTTATTATTTAGTCTAGCTAAAGCATTGCAATGGTAAATATTGTGAAACCTTATTTAGTTTTTATTAATTTGATTGTCTAAATGGAAATTAGTGTTTTTGTCTGGCAGCCATTAAAGTGAAATTACTCTATAAATCCTTTAAAACGTTAATTACGCCTTAGAGGTCATTGACCAAGGAAAGCCGCAGACGACTGACAGAGTGCGAAACGAAATGTTCTTTTTCTGTTCAGGGACGAATTTAATCTAAAAAGGTGGTGGAATAGGCTTGTAGGTGTTCAAGCAGAGTTATTCTGAGGTTCCTTCAGAATAACATCTCGGTTCTGATTGTGTGTGTGTGTGTGTGTGTGGCAGGGTCATGTTAGGAGAGTTTCAGAGAAGCCTTACGTCTTAAATCGAGACTTTAGATTACTCAGATTTATGGATTGACACATAAAGCAAATTAATTGATAGAAATTTACAATTAAACATGTCAGGAAGAACATACGACAACCGGGAACCGTGTAGAGATTGTTTGAAGACCATCTGCTTATACAACTTGAAAGGGACTTGATGAAGTCGGGTTAAACCATTCAATAATTTCTGAAGGTCTTCTCAATGGACGCGAGCCAATCACATGTCAGTCTGAGGTTGAAGGCGGGGCCCACTCTGAACTGGTGGCCAATCAAACAATCTTCACTAAAGAATATTTAGTGTTTTCATTCTGTTGTAGAACATGCTAACTACACACAGAAAGCCTCAAACTCTGGACGTCCTTGGTCTAAGGCGACATTTGCTACATTTGCCACTGAGTCAAAAAATTAAGCCCCTCCCACCTTATTAGTCACCACCAATTGGAGCTTCAGCTCCTATTATTTAAACCTTGTACATCTCACTTAATTTATTCCATGAAATTGTTGGTGAAAAGCACTGCGTCTAAGAGAACAAACAGACTTTTTTATGCAGACTCTTTTGTTTGTAAAGTGACTTATTTATTTTACAAACCATCAAATTTCACGCAGGAATTAAACATATGATCTATGTATGAGCATCCATGAGAATAGATAGATCATAGAGCGTGTAATGATCAGAAACATCAAAGACAAGTGCTGGATATCGAGCAATTCTTCTAATAGTGAATTTGCTTCTGTTGCATAAAAAATGAATAGAAACTGTAAATTTAGCGGCAAGCAGCCATTAAGGATCCAAGTCTTATACGTAGTTGAAAAGCATAGGTTAAGCATATGCAAAAGTATTTGTTTTACTACCACAATGTGCACCGAATAATATTATGTACATATATAATGTGTATTTATTTGTTTATTTGTTTCACTTTTTGAGGGAAGGGAACGTATTGTTTTGTGTATACGTATGTCAATGGTGGGACCCCACTTTGATTTAAATGCAAGTATGTGTGTGTACAAAAAAACAGATATATACATGCACGAGTGTGTGTGCGCTAATTTCTTGTTCTACAATTGTGACCTGCAACTAAAATAAGTTCTGTCTGCAGGAAAAGAGGACAGCCACATCCCTCCGTTCCTCGCTCAGTCCATCTTTTTTATAATGCTGCTGATTCACGCTGAGTCCGAGCAGCACAATAAAGCATTCATCAGCAGCACCTTCAGCACTTTTCTACAGATATATTACTCTCATTACCTTCCAGACCCAGTAATTAAACTCTCATAAAAGCCCTCTGACAGACATAACATCTTATTCTGTGCTTTTTGACGACAGCATCCGTTGTGATTTCTGATGAATAACCGTCTCTGGTGCAGAAAAGAGGCTGAACGACACGTGTTACGTCTCTGGCTTTATTGTGTTGCTGACTGGACTAATTAACTTAATCCACTTGCTTTTATGAGGAAACACGTCTACTTTGATTTATTTACTTTCTCTCTCTCTCTCTCTCTCTCTCTCTCTCTCTCTCTCTCTCTCTCTCTCTCTCTCTCTCTCTCTCTCTCTTTTCATCTCTGCTATTTTTATTAGTGTGTAATGTGACTTCAGGGCAGCAAACAGTATCAAAATAGCTTAATATGGCAAAGCATGAAATGAGACATTTGTGGAAAGTTTGTTTTAAAAAATTATCATTACAAAGGATTTTACTGAAATGACCTAAACAAATGATACAAATGCAACTGTTGCGCTCTTTGCTGTTTTATCTTCTCACAAGACAGATTGCCTGTGCTCACTGTTCTCAAACACGGCGTGAAAAGGTGTGTGTGTGTGTGTGTGTGTGTGTGTGTGTGTGTGTGTGTGTGTGTGTGTGTGTGTGTGTGTGTGATCATGTTCCGTGTTCATCATCATCTGTGCAATGAGTCAGGAAAAGGTTTTTATTTGTTGCGTCACAAACAGTGTCACCGTAATTTTTTCTTCACAGATTCGAACAACATTCAAACAACATCTTTTCATTTCATTTCTATGATTTGTTTTTCAGTTTTTTACACGCTACATATTTTTCTTCGGACTTCTTTGATAACAGTATTTTTCTGTGCTGGTCATCACTGCCTTCTGAAATACGATGTTCCAGAATAATCTTTTTGTACTATACAAACAACATTCCCCAAACACATATGACATCAATAAAAAAGCTTTCAAGCTTTACTTTTCTTTACAAATGTGTGTATGAAGTCTGTTATTAAATATCCAATAATTTATTAAATATGTTATATGAGATGGGATTTGTAACTATAGTCATCTTCTACCGCTTCATCCTTTACAGGGTCGCGGGGAGCTGGCGCCTATCTCAGCGTCTTAGGGCCGGAGGCGGGGTACACACTCTGGATTGGTGGCCAACCATTCGCAGAGCGGGACACACAGACAAACACATTCACACACCCACTCATACCTATGCGGTCAATTTTCCAATTCCAATTAGCCTGAAGCGCATGTTTTTGGACTGTGGGAGGAAACCGGAGAACCCGGAGGAAACCCACGCAAGCACGGGGAGAACATGCAAACGCAGTGGTTAGCGCTGCTGCCTCACAGCAAGATGGTTCCGTTTGACACTTGAGGTGTGAGTTCAAGGCCGGCCGGGGCCGTTCTGTGTGGATTTGTAACTATAATATGTAATTATTTTACATATTATAGTAATTAATTCATTATAATTAAAATATATAAAGTAACATAAAAAATATGCTATAACTAGAATTCATTTTTATATTTGTGATTAAAGCAAAATCCACTTTACTGCTTTTCATTATTATTATTATTATTATTATTATTTTCCTATAAACAGCATATATAGGATTACACGTCTCAGATGTAAATCTGTCTTTGAGAGACGTTGTGTGTCCGTGCTGTGAGATTATGGGACGGCGGTGAGAAGCACAGCTCTCTGCAATCATCCTCACAGAAGGGAATGAGAGATGGAGGCTTAAATACTCTCGACGCTCCTTGAGATTGACATGCCATGTGTGAGTTTTGTTTATTTTTGAACATTGTTCGACGGCGAGTGCCAGATCACGTGTAGGGGTCCGCTTACATGGGCCGCCGCTTGATTACAAGCAACCTGATCTCAAACGGTGAAAAGCCAGAAAATACAAATACTGTATGTGAGAAAGATTTTCACAATAAAATATGAGATTGATTATTGAGATAGATTAGATTATTTTATTTGCATATGACGGAAATATGACTACTAAACCGCAGTGGTCTTCAGTAGCCATTGCCCATAATTGAGTGTAAATAAATAAATATATTTAATGTTTTTATCTTTGTATATCATATACAATGATATATATTTTATTAAATAGATAAGAGTGAGTGAATAAATAAATGACTAAAGAGAAACACCCTGTCTTTCATGAGAAACAGCATCACTAAACTTCATTAATTTTATGAACTAGTTCAAATGCATTTCCAATTTTGAATTCTTAATCCATAAACTGCTCTGTTATTAACGAGTACAGAGTAGATTCAGCCAGAAAAAGACAGCATAGCCAAGTATGTGAATGATAAATTCACAATATTAAATGTGAATGAAAAAATATTATTTTATTTGCATAGAAAATAATTATGACCACTACACTTAAGTGGTCTTCAGTGGCCATTGTCTAGAATTGAGTGTCAATAAAGAGATAAATGAGTTAGTGAGCGAGTGAGTGCATGTGAGTGAGTAAGTGAGCAAGTGAGTGTGAGTGAGTTAAAGTGAGTGAGTGAGTGAGTAAATGAGTGAGAGGGAGCGAGCGAGAGTGAACGGGTGAGTATGAGTCAGTGAGTGAAATACATTTTAAAAATGAACAAAAACTCTCCCTCTCAGGAGAAACTGCATCACTGAGCTTCACATTAGGTTCATGAATTTGTTCTAATGCATTTCTTTGACTCACCGTTTTTGAATTCACAATCCATCAACCTATTAATGACATGCACTGACAAAGACAAAGTCCTGAGTCGATTCAGTGCAGTTCCAGCATGAAGGAGCAAGTGACAGACGGATGCGAGTGGGTGAAAAGGTTGGTGGATGACAAATTTCAGAAAAGAAATGCGTAGAACACAACTTCTGGTGTGTAACGTCCTTTCCAGGCAACAATCTAATCAGAACACCTTTCTTAAGTGACGTTCTCCTAATGCCACTGATTAAAATATCCCATCTAATTTATTCCTTATTTATAAAGCGCAGTCAATCACAAATATGAGCTAATCAGTCTAAATTGCGCATGTTGCCGAGATGGAGCTTCTTGTTATTTTCCTCGTTCGACGTTCTCATCACTCGCTCTTTCTCTCAGCGTGTCGTCTGGGCGATTTCTGTGACCAGCACACTTCTGGACCACTTCACATGTAAATGGCACCCAGACATGAGGAGGAATACGATTTTTTTGTCTTTGCATAAGAATACATCTTTGTTTGTAGAGGAGGAGACGGTTCCTTTTGATTAGGGGGAGCAAAGTATAAACCTAGTCTAAGCATGAAAATAAAAGTGCACATGTACGTGATGTAAAAAAAAAGAGCATGAGAGGAGTGGATGGGAGAGGTTGATGGACGGATCAGAGGGATGGATGAATGATTGGTTGGATAGGCATAGACAGATAGATGGATGGATGGACTCAATAGATAAATAGACAGACACACAGACTATAGATAAATAGATGGATGGATGGTTGGATGATTAGATAGGTAGATGGATGGATGGATGGAGGGATGGATGGATGGATGGATGGATGGATGGATGGATAGATAGACAGATAGATAGATAGATAGATAGATAAGTTAATGGATGGATAGATCAATGGTTCGATGGATGGATAGTTAGATGGATGGATGTATAGATGGATGAATAGCTAGATGGATGGATGGATGACTGGATGGATGAGTGTGTAGATAGATAGATTGATGGATGTTGGATAGAGAGACACACAAAGATCAAATAAATAAATAAACAACTAAAAGGAAGGTGGGAGTGAAATTACGGAGGGAAAAATAATAGACAAGCCATAACCGCCCACTCGTTTTTTTCCTCACTTGTTTTTGAGGCTAAAAGGATTTTCTCTGTGGGGTAAAATGTGAGCGCAATGATTCTGACCTATAATTTTCAAGTCCTTCAGCCCGTCTCCCGTGGTTCTGTCGGCTTTGCTCGCTCAGAATTCCTTTCCTTTGTATTCAGATGACGTGAGTTTGATGACGCTGAAATCACCAGTGGTCATCATCAGGGGGGATTCATCAAGCTATCACAGCGGTCCTCAGGTAGATGTCTGAACCCTTAAATAGAATTCCCTGCACGGCCTCAAGGATCGGGCAATAATTAGATTTGAGTCATAATGACTGCTATAGAGAGTCTAAGTGAGCAGGAACACTTAGTCCAGGTCCGGAGCTTTCCCTGACCTATTTGGAGTCATTAAAGGACATTTAAGACGCTGCTCTCCATATGTTTACGTGTTAACCCATGCATCATTTAGGTCTTCATGCATGAATTCAGAATAATTAATGCGCCTTCAGTGAAAGTGGTATTTTTTCCACTTCACGCCATGACGACTGTGGCTGAAGTGTGTCCTGGAAAGACCTTTATTTTGTATTTTCTACCTTCTTTTGGTCTTATTTGTGGCTTTTTTATGAGTGACTTCATTCATCAGTTGTATATGTTCATACCATGTGCGAAAAAATGCACCGTCTTGCTGATGCACATATTTTCGTCTACAAAAAGAAAATATGTGTCTATTTTGACCTTTCTACATCTATTTTGCATTTGAAATAGAAATATGTGATTGATCGTCAAGTTTGAAATAAATTCGTTTTTATACATAATAGCTACTCACAGTACTATATATTTTTTCTTTTTTAATATATTTAAACTTTGGCATATAATTTGCACACCAGCGAGGTTGTGTGATAAGGTTGGAGTTGTATTCCTGTTGTGCAGCTGCTTCATAAGTCTTCATAAGTCTTGTTTCCATTGCCAAAGCCATGGTCGAATGGTATAGTCATTGTTAAATTATATTTATTGTTCTGAATATCTCATACTGCTATTTCGAGTTTGCGATTGTAAAAAGCGCTTTATAAATACAATTGCAATGATCTCCTGTGATTAACAGGAATTGAGTCGTGTCTTGTTCAAACTCCTCTTCAAGTTGAATTCATCTTCATTATTTGTGATTGCATCTGTGGTCATGGAATCGTTTTCTATTTCCACTCTCTTCTTGAGGTCCCAGTGATCTCCACTTCTGCTCAGATGAAGTGATGGTGTCACTTCTGGACCATCAGGACAGAGATGACGTCGCTCAGGACTGTTGAGAAAAGATGTGAGGAAGACGCAGATGCTTCTGAATCAATCAAGAATGAGACGCGTTCATTCGGCTTCCAAAGGTGTAAAGCTGCCCACTGCTCCGGGTTTGTGTGTGTTCTCTCACTGTGTGTGTGTAACTTCACTAGACGGTTAAACGCAGAGCACTATTTTGATGCGGTCCCTAGTGGCCATGTTGACAAGTTCCCTTCACTTCTTCTCACTTGCTTGCTCACTACTCAAAGCCCGAATCAGTCATGTCATAAATAAAATATCCTGGACAACCCTGAATCCTGTACAACACAAACATTGCAACCGTACTTTTTACTGTAAAGTTCTGGGCATCGAAAGTGCCTCGAGAAGAGAGTGAAAATAGAAAACAATTCCATGACCAGAGATGCAATCACAAATAATGAAGTTTTTTTTTTTACACTATGGCAAGTTATGAATTGTAAAAAATACAATTCACAACCGTATAATATACAGTACCGTGGGTGCAATTCCATACAACCAATAACATTACAACCGTACTGTTTTATGGTAAAGTTCTGCCAACTGGAACTGCCAGATTGTTTATTGTAAGTAGAACGGTCAATTTTTTACAGTGTATAATGTAAATATATGCATTATTTTGCACCACCATATCGCCAACAAATTGTGATTTTTTTTTAAACACTATATGAAATTTTGTTCTTCATAATAATTTAGATTCATTAATTTTATTTCATAAATATATATATATAAAGACATCTTGATTGTCAAAAGAACACACATGAAAGACATAAACACACAAAAGACTGTACAAATAATCAACGCACATTATCCGCAGTAATCGCTCACTAGCTCAATAACTCAGTGAATGGGACCAGAAAACACTTACATAAATTACTCCAATTTGGCTGTTGGCCTGTTTTTTTCTTTTCTACTACCCTAAATAATAGCTACAGCAACATGCGAGTTCATCACAGAAGATCCATGCAGACCCAACGACAAATAGCTGCCAGCAACACCACGTGGACACCTTTAATTACAGATGGCCGATCAGATTTCCTCCAGATTGAGTTTAACCACAGCAGCGGGGAGAAAAAAAGTTTAGCTGACATTAGATCTGCGCTTTAATGCACTTTCCATCAATGCAAAAAAATCAATCTGTGGTCACGGGGGGATTTTTACGCAGGGCCGACTGCACATAGGGGGCCTTCGGTGGAAATCATTCAGCTTGTGTTGTCGCTCGCACAGAATCCCTGGAATCAGGCACAGATGAATCACGCCGACGGAGATACCAGGTCATTTGGCAGAGCGGTGTAAATCAGTGCGCGGTCTGGAGTTGTTTCTCTCAAGACTGGACACATCTAAATGGATTCCGTCCGACTCGCCTATTGATTCCCTTTTTGCCTTCAGATCCTTTGAAGAACGTGTTTATCACCCTCAGCGTATCGAACATCTTTTGGAGAAGCCTTGGACCTGGGTGTTTTCATCCAGGGTGCTGATGCTGATGGGTCCACAGATGAGAAGATGGAGCTGACACCAATCTAGCGCAATCACTGTGCAAAGTCCAGAACACACAAAGCCCAGGGCCACCTTCATCCTGTGGTCACGTGATGGTTCCGAACCTCGGCATGATCCTCTCGAGCAAATCAGGTCTTCTCAAGTCATCCAGACTGCACCACTTCAGGCCTCTCCACCAGACGCAAGGCCTCGTGCATCCCTGCTGCGGACAGTCTGCGGTTGATGTTGCGGTAGCGGCAGCTGAGCAGGCTCCTGTAGGTGGTGCGGAGGTCTCGGTTGAAGAAGGCGTAGATGAAGGGGTTGATAAGCGAGTTAGCATAACCCAACCACAGCAGGGTCCTCTCCACCCACAGCGGGACGCAGCTACACTCTGTTCCACAGATGAAGGGTCGGGCGGTGGAGAGGAGGAAGAAGGGCAGCCAGCAGAAGGTGAAGGCTCCCACCACCACCCCCAGTGTGGCCGCCGCCTTCTGCTCACGCTTGAATATGGAGATGCTCCTGCGGTCACAGCTCTTCCTCCCCACGTCACGGAAGAAGCGGGGCAGGCGTGCGCACACCTCCACTTCCCTCTGAAGCTTGATGGCCACCGTGACACAGTCCACCTCCACTGGCTCGTCCGCTCCATCCGCACCTTCCGTCTCATCCTCCTCCTCCACCTCCTGCTCGGGGCGAGGGAAGCCCGTGATGGTGTGTTTGGCGGCGCTGAGCTTGGCGGCGCGGTAGATTCGGTAGTACATGACCAGCATGACCGTCATGGGGATGTAGAAGGCTACAGCCGTGGAGTAGATGGTGTAGCCCACGTCCTGGCTGATCAGACACACGCGGTCATCGTTGACGTTCTGGGCCCAGCCGAACACCGGGGGCAGGGTGATTGATGCCGAGAGCAGCCACACGGATATCACCATTTTGGCCATACACCAGCCGTTCTGTCTGACTGGGTAAGTTAACGGTCTGGTGATGCCTAGGTACCTGGGACACATGAGAAACATTTTTTTTTTTAATGGACAAACGCAAACTGTGACATTATGACAAGTACGTTCACAGAATTGTATATTCCTCTTCACAGAAGCAGTTACATTTAACGTGAAACATTTTATCATTAGATTCAGTGGTGTAAAGTACCTGAGTATATGGACTGTTACATACTTGAGTATTTTTGGCTACTTTGTACTTGTACTGAGTGTCAGAGATATTAGCAACTTTTACTTGCATTTGTGATTGAGTATCTGTACTCTTTACTCCACTACATTTGAATTGTAACTTACTGTTACTCGTTACATTGTGATTGTGCGCAACAAGTTGGCATTTTTTTCTACCGCAGTTAGTTTTTAGGACGGACAAGGCAAAATTGCCATCTGCAGGATGTTGATGGTACTGGATGCTATTTATCAGCAAATCACATGGATAAGCGATTGCACTTTTTTTGCACATTTGAGTTTATCTCAGACTGACTTATTGTTCCTTTTCTCTATTTTGTTCTGCCATTTTAAAACAACGAGGTGCTTAATTTAAATTCAAAATTAGGAAGTAAGACCACATACATTTCTTGCGTTTCATATTTCTTGAAGTCCTGAGCCTAAATTCCATATAAGTAAAAAACTTGTTTTTTTTTTAATCAGATACTTTTATTCAGGTGTTCTTGGAATTGCTGACTTTTAATGGAGTCATTTTTACAGTATGGTATCCATAATTTTACTCAAGTATGGTTTTCAAGTACTCTCTGATTACATTTTATTTTGACAAATCCACTGTGTGTGTGTGTGTGTGTGTGTGTGTGTGTGTGTGTGTGTGGTGTGTGGTGTGTGTGTGTGTGTGTGTGTGTGTGTGTGTGTGTGTGTGGGTGTGTGTGTGTGTGTGTGCGTGTGTGTGTATGTAGGTGTGTGTGTGTGCGCGCGCCTGTGTGTGTTTGCGTGTGTCTGTGTGTACTTTTGTAGCCAACTTACCGGTCTATACTAATAACGCAAAGGGTCATGATGGACGCGGTGCAGCACATCACATCCATGGCTATGAACACGTTACAGAAGATCTTGCCAAAAATCCACCGGCCCCCGATCAGGTCCGTGATGCTGACGAACGGCATCACCGCGAGCGCAACGGAGAGGTCGGCGAGAGCCAGCGACACGATGAGATAGTTCGAGGGCTGCCGGAGCTTCTTCACGAAACACACCGAAATAACCACCAGCAGGTTTCCGCAGATGGTGATGAGCGTCAGCATGGTCAACACGCCACCTATCAACACTTTCTCCACGTCTCCATAACTGAGGATCTGTTCCGCGCAGCGCGTGCCGTTAACCATATCCATCATCTCCAGAACACTTGGGTAGCTCGAGGGCTTCAGATCCGAGGAACCAGATGCCACTGCCACCTCTCCGGACTCGTGCGCGATTCTAAATAACCGGGGGACGAGGAGCTCGGAAATTATCATGCCGTTGGAGGCTTCGTTGCTTGCTCCCGTGTCCATAGCGCGCTCGTCGGACAGCAAGGGCTTCATAGTTACTCCGTAGTTTAGCGCGACAGGAGTCCTGTTGGTTTCGCCCAGCAGCACCATGCCGTGCTCTTATATCGAGGAACTTTTTTTTTCAGCGCCTGACGATGGCACGAGATCGCAGCTGCGCGCGCAATGAGTGATGCGCATCCGATTAGCGCACAAGTGATGCGAAGCAAATCTCTCTATTTATGGAGATTTACTTGGCATAATTGTACAGCGTGTTCAATCTACGCATTAAAAAAAACAAACAAAAAGTGTTTTAGCAACGAATTCAATTATTAAAATGTTTTACCAACATTGGTTATTATGATAAATGCTCGTTAGTTTAATATAATGTATAGTTCGCATGTAAATAACCTGTCGCATTTATAATGTCCAACAAAACCCCACCCATTTAATTTTCTTCTGATGTAAGCAAAAATACTATACGTATATCATATTTATGAAAACAATATGCTATTTTAGCAAACTTCTATTTACGTATACAAATTGTACGGTTATGTAGAATAAACAAAAAACATTAAATAAAACATATAATGCATTACATTTTTTAAGTTATTGCTCGCCACAACACTTGAACACTGGATCAGAAAAAAAACACCAACACAAAGTTTTTTTCGTGTTGCATCATAACAGGACGCTCACCTGAGCCTAACTCCAAAAGTCAAACATCAAATCATAGTTTTGGAAATTATTCGTAAATACTGCACGGTTGTTCGACAATCCCATACTGTTCGTTCGCCTCCTACTGGTAAAAGAGCGTAAAGCAGTTCACTAGATCTGGCATTAATATAGCGCGGGAAATAACAGATTAAAAAAAAAACCTCAACTCATAGTAGTACAGGTAATTCTAACGCGCGCGCGCGCGTGTGTGTGTGTGTGTGTGTGTGTGTGTGTGTGTGCGTGCGTGCGTGCGTGCGTGCGTGCGTGCAAAATTGATGATTTACATCTTTATTTGCCTCTATGCATTTTCAGACTATGCATTTAAACGAATTAGTTAAACTACTCTCCAAAGATTTATTAGCTTTTTTTTTGCTTTTACAAAATTAAAGCGTCCGTACTTCAGTAGTTTCGTCAGTAGTTTGTGTTCCAGTAGAGGGCGGTGTTCGACTCTCAGTCACGTGTGTAAATATTACCTGTCATGGCTGCTGTAGCGCTCGTGCAGGGTGCGAGCAGAGGTCTGGGGTTCGAGTTCTGCAGGTATCTACTGACTAATAAAGCTCCAGTCGAAGTCATCGCGACATGCCGGAACCCGCAAGGTGCGCATCATCTCACTGAGTTAGGGGCGAAACATCCAGGTCGGTTGACTGTCCTACAACTGGACGTGACCAGTGAAGATGGCATCAAGAGGACGTACGAAACGGTCAAATCCGCTTTTGGCAAAGTTGATTTGATTATTAACTCTGCTGCTCAGCTTCATCCTTCTGGAAAAGGAGAAACAAGTTTGCGAGACGTGTATTCGCAGGTGATTAACATGACTTTTAACATGAAAAGACACGCGCTTAAATGTTTGTGTCCCTTTGTCCAGGGACTTTTATCCACTTTGACCACTAATGCTGTGGGTCCACTGATGATGGCCAAATATTTTGTCCCTCTGCTTCAGAAGGGAACAGGGGCTTTCGGTCGACAGCCCCCATTAAAAGACAAGCAACACAGTGGCATCATTGTGAACATGACAGCGAGAGTGGGATCCATAGGAGATAATGGTTTGTATCCATAAAGCAACTACTTATCTATAGGAATCAATACCCAATCATAACTTGAGAAATACAAAACTCCTTTATGCCAGAAAAATGGCTGTGTGCGTGCTTAAAAAAATCTGGTTTCCCCATAACAGCTAGGATTATGAATTGGTCATATTTGTGTCCAAAAAGTGTTTTTCACAATTTCTGACAAATTCATGTGAACTCTATTTGAATCCTCAACATTTGGTGATGCAATTTGCATTTTTTTCTGCCATTTTTGTTTTGCAGAATAACATTCATGTCACAACATGTGACACAGCACGCAGGCACGCACGCATACACACTTACAGAAACACACACACATTAACTAAACTTGTAGTTGATGTGACAATGTTTCGTTTACTTATATTTTGGAGTTCCGTTAAAACTATTCACTTCAGTATTAATTAAATGTAGAAGGAAATCATACGCCAAATGAGTAAATGTAAGCATATTTTTTAAACTAATTTGTGATGATTTTAGGGCGTGATGTTAAATATAAAGCATTAAAACAATGTCATAGATAAAGGAAACGTCTCCTAGGAATTATATAGTACTAATAACTAAAAACAATGTCACGTGATGACTTACAAATATGACCGTATGAAATGTTTGAATTTGATTGTATAGACAGGTAGATATATTCTTGTATCGACAATTTTATATTCAATTCAAATAATTGTTTGACTTCTTTCAGCTCTAGGAGGCTGGTACAGCTATAGGATGTCTAAAGCTGCATTAAATATGGCCACGAGAAACCTTTCCATTGAGCTGGGACGAGGACGGCCTAAAATTGTGTGTGTGTCCCTGCATCCTGGAACAGTGAACACTGATTTATCTCGGCCCTACCACCGCAATGTTCCTCAGGACAAGCTGTTCTCCACAGAATTCTCTGTACAATGCCTTATGGGAATAATTCACAATCTTAATATAGAAAAGACGGGAAGAGCCTTTGCATGGGACGGTTCTGAAATACCCTGGTAAACATCCTTATACAGTTTATCTTTATATATTGTGTGTGTGCGTGCGTATGCAATATATATATATATATATATATATATATATATATATATATATATATATATATATATATATATATATA